>DWMG01000677.1:0-18006 GCA_018244855.1 Elbella merops
GACGCGTCGAAACCGAAAGCATGAGGCAGTGGCAGGTGGAGTCAGATGGCGGGAGTAGCGGATTTCTGGTGAATGTTGTTAAGTTGTTTTCTGCGTGTTATGCACTACATCACAGAAAAGTTAACGTAGTGAAGAAGTTATTGAGACAGTAACACCAGCTGGATATAAAACTCCCTTAAATAAACGATTTTTATCTATAATCCGCGGGCATACAGGTCATGATTATCGGTAACATTTTAGCATAAACATATCATCTCTGAAATAAAATAGTTAGGTAAAAGTAAAATCTTATTGTTCTATCGATAAATATCTAAAAAACAATTTAAATCACGTAATCTCATTTGTGTTCAATCCAAGCGGCATTACTATATGTCCCAAGAAATGATGTAGGTATTGTGACGTGCATGTTACATCAGCAATTGTATTCACACTCGTATAACGCGATTTAAACTACTTGAACCGGCTAAATTGTTTGACTCGCGTTATAAAGATTTGAAATAAATCAAATCAATTCTTAAATAAAAATATTAACCCGTATGTCGATATAAATTACCTATTTAATACCTATTTGTAATAAATTTAATATGAATTGAAACTCGCAAAATACATGCCATAGAAACAATAACAAAAACATTCACGCTAAGCTAATCAGTATAAAATTACAAATGTGAGCAGAGTTCTATTTAGCTAATTTTCATTTTACACTTTCCTAAGTGTGTAGTAATTTATAACAAATGCTTTGCATGCTTTTAAATCAAGCACAGGAATTAAAAGTATACATCATATAAATATAATTTAGAAAAAATAACGGTATACAAAAGTTAAGTAGTTCCAAAATGTCCTAACGACCTTGGACGTGGAACATCGAATCCACATTTGATCGTATAGTGACTAATTACAAAAAGCTTTTACAAAGAATCTACAATGTCTACATCCAATCATAAAGTATATAGAATCCCTAACATGGCATGGGAGTGCGCCTGCGTCAGGCGGCGCGCGCGGCGGGCAGCTGGCGCGCCGCCAGCGCGGCGCCCAGCACCATGCCCGCCAGCGCCGCGCTGCACGCGCCCGCCTCGAACATTAGCTTCGGCGTGAACACGCCCCACACCATCAGGTGCCGGCAGTGGATCGTCGCCGACAGCGCGCACGCGAACACCTGCCCAACGTAACCGTGACACCCACTATCCGATCGGCTCAACAAACCTTTTGCCTCCAGACGGTAGTCCGGCGGCTTGTTATTCGGGCTAATTAATTATACAAAAAGCCATAAATCGAATATAAATTTTGTCGACGCTGACTACAATTATAAATTTAATTATTAGAATTATATTAGAATGCTATTAGAATTATAAATTTGGCGGATTACATCACATCGACTTTGTCAATCGGTATTTAGTATGCAGTATAGAATATTACCCTAATAGCAAAGCAGAGTCCGAACTTGAGGCAGAGAGTGAATAGGGCAGAGAGTTGCGTGCGCGGACTTAGCGAGGCACTACCGTGACCCCACAGTGCCAGCAGCGGTACCGTCGCACCAAATAGAAACGGCATACCTGTAACACATTCGTTTTTTATCAATAAACATTAAATATACCGTATCTGTTGCCTGGCCCTTTAATCCAGTGGTTAGTAAACCTAACAACTGACCAATACCCACCGGGTTCGTACATTCAATATAAGATGTGCTCATGTTTTCCGAATTAATTTTATTTAGTAATTAAAGTATTACATTTAGTATCAAGATTATTTTATTTAATAATATTTTTAGTACTAGAAATATTGTACGGCTATCTCAGGCAAGACTTTAGTAATTCTAAAACTATTTTGTTTTTAGCATGTAATGTACTCTTCACAATAAAAATATTTTGACTTTGACTATTTATAATACACTGTTATACTGTTATATACTGTTTATAATATACTAGCTGTGCCCGCGACTTCGTCCGCGTGGAATTTTTTATTTAGAAATCTATACTAACATCTATGTCGATACCTATAGTACCTGTGATAAATAACTTATTCATTTGGATAAGGATTAATATCATGTTTATTAAAACACCTTCGCGAATAATGTATTATTTAAGAACTAATTTGTTAACCATAAAAATAGTTGTAGTGGGTTAACGTTAAAAGCTAGACATATACTGTCGTGGACTTTTATTTAGAACTTTTAGAGGAGAACAATTTTGAATTACATGATTTTTGAGTAACTTTCACAGTTTACTTAGCGCACGCAAGGAAAGCTCTAAATTTTGCCGTTGTCGCAATATTTTTTATTGCTCCTCTCCTATTCATCTTAGCGTGATGTTATATAGCCTATATAATATACATATATAATATATACTACTATATATACTATATAATATATATATACCATATATGTAATATATTATAATATACTATATTATATCATAATATATTATATTATATTATAATATTAGGTATATAAGTATAGATAGTATAGATTATGATCTTAATGTCTCGATTCAATCTGAAGTGAAACGGTATGTAAGAAACTCTTCACCAATTATATACATACTATAATATAATACCATCAGGTTAGGTCTCTTAAGGGGTCGGCAAAGAGCACAAAGCACCTTTCTCTATACTTACTAACGTGCTTCGTCCACATGCATCATTCTCTTCATACATGATCGCCGGATTCAGAGACTTCTGCCTCCCCCATCAGCCAGTACTTTTACGGTTATATATAAGTACATGTAAATATGAAACTGCAACGCGAACATACTCCTACAACTTTCTGTATGCAATACATCATAGACAGTTCGAAGGAACTTCATGTTGATAATCACCCAAAATTCATTGTTGACATACAATTTAATATATAAGTTGCAGTTAGACTATGGAATCCCCTGAAATACAATATGGCTGACCGATTTACAATGTTCAGTTTTGTTAAAAAAGCGGCTAGTTAACATAATGTAGTATGACTAAACCGAAATTCGTTTAGATAATCAAAACAATACGTTCTTCCTTAATAGTTGCATTATTGTATAGCTTTTTTTTTTTAATATACCATAGCCAATTATGATATCGAAAAGAACAAAGGTTTTACTGTCAAATCAACTGTCAAAAAATTATATAATAGGTACCAAATTAATAAACAATTTTGTTAGTCGTATGTAAAATCATTTGTGAACCAACTGTCCATTAGTAAATAATAAATATTTACTATTACTAATCATTTTCTATTCAGGGGAGTGTAACATTAATTATTAAATAGTGTTCAACGGTGTCCAATGTCACTGTGTCGCGACGTACTATTGAGCCGCCATTTCGTTGTGATATTTCCCAAAGATTAGACGAAGTTAGTTTGGTATTTAAATTATATTGCGGATAAAGTGGTGAAACGTGGAGATGTATTACACTCACTCCTCTACCTACCCCTTCGGTGATCAAAAGCGTGATGTTAGGTTTCTTTTTATGTTACGTATTTAAATTAATTTCAAGAAACATTAAAGAACTCAAAAGCAATAGTTTTTAAATAAAACTCGTGTTTCACATTACTTTTGACACTGGCATTTTGAGATTTGAGAATGGTTTAAAAACGTCAAGTCACTGACCTTTATACATATCTTCAAGGCAACTCCTTACGGGGTGAGCAGAGAGCAATGAGTGCCAAATATCTTTATCCTTAAAAACCACCGGGCTTCTAAATTAATCAGTGTCTAGATGTACATGTGTGCATGTCGACTTCCTCATAAGGCAATATCTGTAGGCTTTAATTAAAATTAATATACTCCTTGCACAGCAACAGCCAACATTTTACCTAAACGAGCGCCGCCGTGTCGTTCGGCAATCAGCGTAACCGTTAACTAACTCTTACGTAAATTGAACTACTTACTTAAACTGCTAGTCATTTGTATTGGCGATTGCGGCGGATTCTACAATTCGGTTGCGACCTTGTTACAAATATGTACGAGTGCATATGATTTCAGGATCAGATCCATATGTGGACCATACATAGATATAATGTATGTATACACGTCGCTTCTGAATATATCCATACATGTGTGAGTGTGTGGGTGCTTGTGCTGTCTGGTTACCATAACAGAAGTTTTACTGATGCTTACTTTAGGATCAGATGGCCTTGTGTAGAGTCCCAAGATACTATATCTACGTACATAAAATATACAAGCGCACATTATTTAACGTACGTTATCAGCAGGGTGTGTTATTTAAGTAAACTTTCATACAGCGCTCCAAAAACATATATAAAACTCAGTGTACAACTTTACCTGCACAGATAGTCTGAATATTGACGGTGGCGGAGAACGATTATTTATTTAACGTATGAACACATACTGTTTCATTCATAACATTTCGCGTCGTGTTCTTTTTGGTTTAAAAATTAATTGTATCTCAAAAACATAATTTGAAGATTAACTTGGCACACTACACCACAGATTTAAAATGCCGAATGTTCTGGATTCGATACCTTGGCAGTGTACACGAGTATTGTGTAGATTGTTCAGACCGTACAGACAATACACAAATAGGTGGCGTAAATATAGGGAGTATGAGTTATATTATTAATATATTAAGATATATGTATATGTTAAGAGTTATATTATTATATTATAGATATTAATGTCAAAGTCTGGATAGTTCTGAGGCCCTTTTAGGGACCTTTCTACTAAAGACTAAGTTAGCATTCCTTATAGGGCCTTTTCAAAAAAAACTTTAGCATTTAGGCACCAAGCCTTGTTTTGATTGATCTGCCCCGTTGTTCTACTGGTTATTAAACCTGACCCTGCGCGAGGTCCGTGAGATTGATTCCAACACAAGACAAATATTTGCGCAATGAGTACCAGTTTTTATTCTGGATATGAAAATCTAATATATAAAGTTCTCGTGTCACAGTGTTTGAAATCAAACACCTCCTGCGTGACCGATTTTTATGAAATTTTTTGTGTATATTCGGTAGGTCTGAGAAATGGTCGTAAACTATTTTTTATACCCCTAAGTTCTAAAAAAATATTTAACTTTTTTTTGGACAATTTTTTTTATTTTTATTTTTTTTTATGATTTGGCATTAAAAATACATGTAACCCTAAATATTCACCTTTACCTCCATTTTTTAACAGTGATGTTATTATTGCTATCCCGTCGATATGGTAACTTTTGAGTTGAAATATTCCTCTGATGCTGGTCGACAACTGATCAATTATCAACCAATCAGTTATCCCGCTAGCCGTCTACAGGTATCACACGTGTCAGCTAGTAGAATATAAATATAACGTAACTTCACGCCTGTAGTCCCCGAAGAGTAGGTAGAGAAGTGTAGTACACTCCCAGTTTCACCAGTTACGTTTTATGTCCCATAGGTGGTGAGTGTAGTCACATTAGAAAATGAAATGCAGCTTACCAGCTGCCTGGTTAGCATAGCACAGGCTTTGCTTAGCTTGAAATCAGATGGCCATACTTGTAGATGTTCCAAGATATTTATTATATACATGAATACTAAACAGTGTTAGCATTCTACATAATTAACATATATTATTTTTGCTTTTATTTACTATGGTAATACTTATTGTGGCGCTAGTGACGGAAAAAGTAGTTGTTATGACTAACGGGTTTTTGCTACAGACACTCGGTACGTCAAAGTGCGCAAGCGAAGGTTGTTGTCGTTATCTTGGAGTGATCGGAGTGATATATAAGTTATATATATTGTGTGAAGAACATTATATTAAAAAATGCATTGTTACCTACATATGTACTCATTTATTCAGAACCCCCCCCCCCTCTTCTGTACAACGTCCTGCACCCGATTCCCTATTCCGTCCTCGTCCATTTCGTCCACCGCTGTTGCGTGTGTATCTGTATTATCCACTTCTAGTACCAGGTCGGAGCATGTTCGACCACACTGCTCAAGTGCGGCAGCGTTGCCAGTTACATAAAGAAATGTTTTAAGGAGTATTCTCTGCGTTCTTTCCGCGACAAATGAGTTCATGCCCTCCGCGCGAAGATCCACAATTAGAAATATTTTAAGCCACAAAAAAGCTCTTGAACAGCGAATTTCCTTTTAAAAAGTTAAAACGAGGACACTGTGATCATTAAACATAATCCGGTTTAACACCCGCTTACAAAAACATTAAAATGTTATGTGAATGTTAAACACGGAAATAGTGAATTTGTTACTGTTCCTCCGCGGAGTTTTTGGTAATTCGCTCGTTAATTGACCTTACTGGATGACTT
Source organism: Elbella merops (assembly GCA_018244855.1). NCBI lineage: Eukaryota > Metazoa > Arthropoda > Insecta > Lepidoptera > Hesperiidae > Elbella > Elbella merops. Next base: position 6,220 of record DWMG01000677.1, read on the forward strand.
AGTGGTTTAGATTACACTCTCTCATTCTTAAAGTGTGAGTGTGTGTGGGAAAAAGTATGCCAGTTCTAATTTCAAATTGATTAATTTTAAAAGATTGTGAAGAACCCACAGAACACGTTAGAAATTTCCAAAATTTTCCCAGCGACATGTAAATCTGCTAATACTCACTTGGAGCGCGTCTCAGAATAAGGTATTAAACCTTATCATTCTGAGCGCAGACTCGCATATATCAGTGTAGCAATAGAATATGACGAATAGATAATGACGATGACAATGATGATGATGATGCTTGTCACCTGATGATGGTAAATACTAACACTCTCTGTTCACGACCGTTCTGACACGTATTTTATATGTAGGTACTTAGCTATTACTACACAATACAAACGATTTATTTCGACGTAATATAAAATATTCCAAGTAACCTTGAAACGAAATAAAAAATATCTGATTTCTTAACGTTCCTTTATCTGTCGTCTATATTCATTGCGTACACCCCTGAAAGCGATTCACGTCAATATTCTGACAAAGACAACCGTCTTGTTATTATCCACTAATTGGATAAATAACGACGATTTGTAATTTATTATCAGTAACAGTTAACGAAGAGCACTTTGTGAATTTATAATATGTGTCCTTGTTTTGTGATAAAATAAAGGTCTTTATAAATGTCGTGAATATGATGATAATGATGTTAGGTATTAAGTATATACGAGTATGTATGTACATTATAAATAGAGATATTAAAGGACGGAAGATGGACTGACGATATACGCGAAGTTTGGTAGCGATTGGGCGAGAGCTGAAGATCGACCTCAGTGGCGTGTTATTGAAGAGGTCTATGGCCAGCTGTGGACGGGATTAGGCTGGTAATGATAATGATCTATAAATACATAGAACAGTATAAATGTGTTGTTGACTTTTAAATGTTTTATAACTCGTGATGATTATAATATTTGCAATCTGTGACATTAACTGGTGAATCATGGAAGTCTAGTACACTTTTCTGCCTACTACTTCAGGGAAATAGAGGCGTGATATGTCATCTTGTAATGTCTTATCAGAGTTTAGAGCTTAGAAAAGATCCCTCCGTTTGGGATTCCCTGTCTATAGAAAACTGATTGCGTTGACCTGTTAATAAAAAAATTCTTAGAGCTAGTATCAGCATACTGATGAATAGAATTTAAGGAATTTTTTCATGTTATAATGAACTAGCAGAATTTCATCCCCAAGTCAGGTACTATATGGTTTTTCTAACTTTAAATTTGTAGTAGCAGCGCAGAATCTAAATTTGTCCCCGTTTTAAGGCAATAAGCCCACTCCCTTTTTTTGGTAGGTCGTATAACATAACTGGTGCATCACGACAACGAACTATACCTAGTGATTTTCATGGTTGTGAAGAGATGGTCATAACTTCTGTTTTAGATCTGATCATCGAAGCAGTAGCTTGTAAGTTTTGATATAACAATTATTTATTAAAGCACTTGCTAAAGCTTTTAAAGCACTCAAAATAGAATCAGATCACGTACAAAGCGAAGGTGATTTAATCTTTTAACGTTTATGACGAGTCCATTATGGTCCAAATACAAATTCCTGAATATAATCCCCAGTGCAGCTGAAAATAACTTGAGTGAAATAAGGTCTCCTCGTCGGATGCCCCTTGCTGTTGGGAACTGCTTCACTGCTTTTTGTTGACAATAACAATGATTCAAGACATGATTATAGCAGAAGAATGTTATAGATCGACCTATCCGTAAAAGGAAGTTACTGCCGCATAATCGTCAGTTTACAGGAGAGCGATTTGAAATTTATCAAGCACAAAATCGTTTAATGTTTTCGATTAATTTTCGAGTGTTCATGTACATATGTGACTATTTATTATAGAAATGTCTACGTCGCTAAACACATATAACCTTATTTTTGGGAAAACTGTTAGCATCATGTGTACATGTAACTTTGTTTTATGTAAATAAGTATTGTGTTCAAAAGTTTTATGTGATGAGATGTAATAAATAATATTATAAAATTAATATAGGACAAGGATATAAACGAAAATGATAAATATGTTAATAACTATTATAGTAAAGGCACTTATTTTTGAACATAATCGCCTTTGACAGTATTTCATTTCAACCAAAATATAATTGATTTCTAAAACAAAAAAATCCACGCGGACGAAATCGCGGGAACTGCTAGTCATATATAACTTTATTGTTAAAGATGAAGATGTTAAAAATTATTGTATAAGATATTTTACATCTAACTATTAGGTCGATAGCTGACCCCCTCCCCTTAATCTCAATTTTTTTACGCAGTAATATCATTGCTGATTTATTATATACGAAGGAATAATTACAGTCTCAACTAGTGCATTGAAAACATCACTGATCTCATTGAAAATTTCACTAAATTCTGACTCATTCTAAAAAACAGCTCTATGTATTCTCGATAAATGAGATTATTTGAATTTAAAATAGAAATAAATAATATTATTTAGAGCTTGTTTCATGCAACTGAAATGCACATTTACCTTCCAAATTCCTCGTTTTAAAAAAGCGCTACTTTTTATGCACGCGTGTACAAATGTTTGACCGCCCGTTGGTTCCCTCCCTCTGCTGTTCATCGTGGTTTTAATTCTGGACGTTGGCTATGAATAATCATTTTGGGGACAAGTTCTGGGAATAGATCGCCCGGAAGTATATATACAATATATGTACAGGCTATTAGCTGTCTGGGATATTGAATAAAGAATAAATTGATAGTCACTTAGTTTTTAAGAAGAAACCGGTATTGTTATAATGAGAAGGGCTATGACCATATTTTGCCACGCTAGCCAAACACGATTTGGCAAACACTCTTCACATTACTGAACAGTGATAATATATAGCTATACAAAAAAACAGCGGGAAACTGGTAGATTCAGAAGGCCTAGGCCCAGAAGTGTCGCTGATTGCGGGAGGCCTAAGTCCAGCAGTGGACATCGAAAAGCTGGTTCTCATGATATAATAATACAATATTTTTCTTAAATCCGTAAATAAATTTTGATTTATTATTCACATTTGAAACGATCCCCTCAAATTGGCTGTTTCGGACTTACAACAACTTGTCGGGAAGATACCGGGATAGGAATCTAACGTAAAACAATAAATAATCCTCCTCCGTCCGCCGCGTCTGAACCCGACAGCGCTATTATGACTTATTACCGGGAACATTCCCGCAAATTCCCTATTCATCGTTGGAATATATCCTGGACACGATTTTAAAGATATTATAAATGTTTTTGCTTTTATATCCAAGTTATTAAAAGTAAAATTAATGTTATTTCACAGTTGCTTCCAAAAGTAATATTACTCATGTTTTTATTTAGGTATATAACGTCACTGATAGTTAATGTTACTAACAAGTTACGAGTATTTCCTGCAATACTAGTTCGTAGAAACTTGGGTTAGTTGTCAGTGGTGAATACTAATAAATATTAACAACACTAATGTTTTATTAACAAATAATGCGAACTGAACTAAAAGACATTCCTACAGGTCTATTCTGTGCAGATTGTCGTGACTACTGACTTGCTACGTTATTTTTATTTTTATAGTATTACAAAATATTCAACGATTAAAATGAATATTAATTAATTATTTTAATTCAATCACAAAACTTTATTTTATGCAAATACATAGAAAACAGCCTCTCAACTTACTACCGTCATAACGACGTGGAGGCTTGAATAATAATAATTTGCTCAACATAGTGACGATAATTTATTCATCTTCATGTAAATATTTTTCTCAAATGTTTCTAAATGCTTTAGAAAAACAATTTCTCGGAAGAATGCCCGTTTATTAGAAGGGTTAATTAATTTTTACATTGCTTCTAAAAGGCTCCGAGAGATACAATCCAATTCTAATCTCCTTGTTCTATTCAAAGTGATTTACGCGTCAAATACTTAAAAGTCCGCAACTTATTCCTTTTATCATTACTCGCAAACTATTTTCCAAACAATATCGAAATGGTTCTCTTAAGATGGCAAATATTTCATTTCTTAACAAGAGCTCCGCATGTTAAACAAATGCTTATACGGGATAATCTTGAATTAGGAATTATGTGACGCCCTTCTGGTGTGCCACATCAGAGCACCTATGTCGGAGGATGTTGGAAAGTAAAGAACGCGCAATGTCTGCGTATCAAACAAGCAAGCATTGATATGAAAGTCATAAAGGTACGAAATTTTTTTAACAGTTTGTTGCCTTGCGACAAATGACAGCCATGATTTTGTAATATGTCGAAACACTTAAATCAGTTGCGACGAATGTTATATAACATCTATTACATAGTCATGTCTAAAATTGTTAGTAGTTCGCTGACTCGTAGTTAAATAAACCCCATATAAGAACAATGCAATCTGCATGCCTAAGCGATAGCGGTAACGATGTCTAAAACGTCGGGTACTTCCAATGAGCATTTAACTAGCGTAGCAAACGATGAACTGAAAGGTTATCAACAGGAGAGGAAACACGTGTCCAAGAATGAAATAACAAAATAATTGATGATAATGATGTACTGTACACAAAGAATATACGAATAAATATTATAATTTTTATTTTGAAATACCCCTTTCAACGTTGTGAAGGGGCTTTTCAATGCACCTGTTGTACAATCTCACAACATTATTATTAAATAATATTTAATGAAATAGCAATACTAGTCGTTTACTATACCATACATATAATACAATAATATATGGTTTCCAAGCCAATAGAAAACACCCCATGTGCCACGATTATTATTTTCTGGCCTCACAGAGGAAAGTAATAAATATTGCAGTCTTCAGATGTCGTAACACATTATGGAAAATGGAGAAATATACGATGTATTTAAAGAAGATGCAACAGTGATAGCCTAGTGATTAAGATTTCAGTCTCTCACTCCGGGGGTGCTGGATTCAAATCCATGGCGCCCCCTCTTTACAAAAGTACGTTTTAAATTTAAATATCACTTGCTAACGGTGAAGGAAAACATCATGAGGAAACCTGCACACCTTAGAATTTACAAAAAAAAACTTTCTAAGGTATGTTTAGTCTGCCTATTCACACTTGGACAGCGTGGCTGACTATTGCCTTAACCCTCTCATTGTGAGAGGAGACCCATATTCCAACAGTGGAGTGATAAATGGGACATGAGTTAGTCACATTTACATCCTGTGAATAAGATGCACAGACGTTTTGCCTCCTATAAGGGGACAATAAATGCACGTTGAGACATAACGCATCATCAGCCGGGCAAGTGCTAGACATAGGTCCACTATACTGAGTATTATCGAAACGTGTCCTATATTTGGCATATTTGTCGAAAGCATTTATGTCAGTCTAAAGCATAGCTCGGAGTTTACGCGTACTAAAAATTTAAAATGAACTCTGTAAAAATTGTGCTCTAAGACGTTTGCTAAATCGCAATGGGCCAACGTGGCAGATTATGGAGCAACGCTCTCATTCTGACAGGGACCCGTGACAAATAGTGGAACGATTAAAAGATCGGAAAAAGTGAACTCTAATAAACTTAAATAATACTATTTTTCTAATACAACACTCACATATTAAAACTATACATTGTATCGCTTAACTTTCACGATACAACCAGTCTATCGTACGTTTCAAAGCTCGACAATTAGGAGGTAATGCGTCATGTTTGTCCAAAATAGAGACCACGCCCGACCGCCTTCAATATGAAAACGTTATTGTCCAATTTCACAGTAGCGATCAGACCCATGCTTTGATTGCCGCTGGCCAAATTAATCCTGGCTTAGCACGTGGGGTACACGGGGTAGATTGTAGCGAGTTTGAAATAAAGCTACATAGGTAACATTTATTCACGTCTGACTGCATCGTTGGTCGCATGGTTGCAAGTGCGACTACTGATCAACAGATCCAGAATCGATTGGAGGAAATCTGCATTGATGCCCGATGTAATTCAATTGGCTCATTCCCTATTCCATGGGAGGTGTAACAGGTGGTGCCGGTACTACACTCTTCTATCTAGAAGCGAGATTTTACTTATGTCAAACAAAACCTCCTTCTCATCTCTTGTGACTTACTTTAAACTGAGAGCAAATAAACAACGTATGACTTTTGATAAAATTTACAGCGTTTGAAACGAGGTCACGGCCTCGCCGGGAGCTCAGGAGGAAGGACCTCGTACAAGTCCGAAACTAGTCAGGCCATTCCGAAAAACGCACGTGAGTTAAGCCGGTGCATTTATAATCATGTGTATGATTACTCACGAAACATTTAATAGTATTTCTTTAAGTCGGGAAACGGATTTTTGGGATGTTCTTAGCTAATTACGTTTACTGCGCTCAGAGGTTCCAAAGAAAACCAAATTTACTACAATTAATTTAATTAATAAAAATTACACTATGAACTTATAATTAGGCCTAGTCTAATTCCTATCGATGTCAGATTAGGAATCGACTAATTATATTCTAATGCCTAAAATCTAGCTAACCTAAGTAAGAATTCGTTCGATGCTGGAACTACATTCTTACTATCCTAACTACTAAGATGATACAGACTGAACTGAAACTGAATTCAGCCGAACACTCCTCTTGGTATTAACATGGTATTTTATTGAGTGTAATCGAGGCCACGTTGGGTGGGGTAATCTGCTTCACCAGCGAACGGTCATCTGGCATGAGGTGGTGATGTTGCGACACGAAGAGGCGACTCAGCGATTTGAATATTGCGATATAGCTGCGTGCGTATATCGATAGTTGAAGCGATGTCAGCGATCTCTCTTCTTGCCAGTCCGTCGGTTTCGAGTAGGCAGATTGCGTAACAGGTTAAACGTAGACGCATAAACAATCTATGACTTTATGTTATCTGTGGTTGGGCTCTCTCTTTCTGTGTCTTGTCACGTGCAAATAAAAACACTTCTGGTCTCGCAGTACTTTTATTAACAATATTTTATTTGCCCTCAGTTCTTTCCAAGACAAGTTTCGAAAGTAATGGTTTAGATCCTTTCGTGCTTCTTCTTTGAATAGGGCAGGACACTTTTTTTTACATACGCCAATATTACAGTCTGGTTTTAGTTTGTATTTGGATTCCATATGTTTCAGCTTTTTCATTTTTCTCCTTTGCGCCTGTGAATCATTGTCTCTTTGGTTTTCTAATATTTCCTTGTTCTGTAAGACTTTGTGGCGGCGACTCTGGGACAATATAACTTTTAATCGACTGTGAGTCAGGGATAGTATTCGTAAAAGAATCTGATTCTATACTTGAAGGTACATAATCCTTATCGAAAAGTGAATCATCCAAATTAATAAAATCTATATCAACTTTCGAATTGTTATGATGATCTTCGGCAAAGTGGTGCTATTATTAGTGCGTTTATTATGTACGTATTATGGCGTTATTATTAGTCTTTAACTTTGAATCTGGGGAAGAACTGGTTGATGGTACTAGTGAAGTTATTTTTGATGTTCGAGTTCTTCTCATTCTGTCATCCTGAAATATAATTATTCATTTTATGATTGTTTTACAACTTATTTAACCCTTTTTAGTGCCATACATATTTTACCAATATATCGATGCGTCCTATATACGAGTACTAGCACACCCGGCGAACTCCGTTTCGCCACCAGATGGCTTCGTTTTATGTAACATTTCGTTTGGTGATTAAAAGATGAACGAAAAAAATTTTTTTGTTTTATATTTGAAAAGGAAAAATTTTATTTCATTTCACAATAGTAATGAATTCATTTAGATTAAAATAAATTAAGTGTTATTTAGTTGAACTTCTCTAAGTGAATGAAAGTGAATCCAAAGTAAATACTGAATCGAAGCGTCATACGTGTCCGCAAATCATCCGTTTCATTGAAGTGCTCTTTGGTAAACCACATTTTTCGTTTTTTGGTCTGACCTTAACACAAACAAAGCGGATGGTTTCCTAATTCGTGAACACGCAACGTATAGCTGCCCATGTGAAAAACAATGATTTTCTAAATTTGTCCCGTAAACACTAAGCGATTGGCCTTGCGACTTGTTAATTGTCATTGCGAACGCAAGGCGAACCGGAAATTGCAATCGTTTGAAGTCAAACGGAAGATCAGTCGGAATCATTGGTATTCGAGGAATACATACATTTTCACCTGCGTACTTTCCGTTAATAATGGTTGCCTCAATCAAATTCGGCATAAGTCTTTTCACCGCAAGTCGAGTACCGTTGCAAAGTCGCGGTGGATTCAAATTACGCAATATCATAATAACTGAACCAACTTTGAGTTGCAAGTTATGTGGTGGAAATCCTGGTAACTCCAGAGAGTTCAAAAACTCCGTTGGATAATTTACTACATCATCGGGATTTGTTATGGAATCAACGGATTTGTATGTCACCAAATCACCATCGATTTTTGATTGAATGATGAAATTCAGTGCGCGTACATCATTGTGACGACACAGATGGTGCATGGACCGTGCGGTGCATTAAAGCCATTATCACCTTGCATGGCTGATGTAAAGTGCAGAAAACGATATCGTAATATAACGTACTGGCGCCGTTGTAGTACATGCTATGTATCAGAGATGGCGCTGTATGTGAGAAATGATTTTCCCTGTTTTCCTGCTTTTCCCTTGAAATTTTTCCTAAATTTTCTTTGCTATAAACCTCACGGAGCCCAAGGTCTTTCCAACGAATGCAAAACCGTGGAAATCGGTTCGTATGTTCTGGAGTTACAGCGTCAGGGAGGAAAACCCGCCTTTTTTTATATTATAGATAAATCGTGTTTTTTCGTGTAAATTAGTTTATATCTTTGAACAATACAGTGGTGTAGTGTAATACAGTGTACATATATAAGTGGCGTGACAACGGACATATCTGTTTTATACCGGACAATAGCCGTCTGTGTATCAGCTGATCGGAATCAGTCCATGGTGTCATGTTTAGCTACTACTAGCGACATCTATTGAAAATTATTACAGGTAAATGTTCGACCTGTTGTAGATATGCCTCTGTAAATGACACGGCAAAATGCATTAAGTGCCATAAGTGCCAACTTCTATTTCATCGCCTGTGTGCTAATGTCAGCGACGACAGCCGCCCAGGGAAATGGACTTGGCTGGCATGTAGATCAAAAGCTTCTGACGCTGCGCCAAGCGGTTCATCCAGCATACCCAGTTCGAATAGTTCGAATCATGAACAAGGTGAGCCTCTCGCTGCAGGGAGCCGCGGAACCAACCTGGCTACCGAGATCCAACTGCTGCGAAAGGAACTTACCTCCGTTACTCAAGAGATAGTGTCATTATTAGTGGCAAGAAGTAGCTAAATTAAGTTCAACTATGTGCGAGTTCCATAACCCTCTCATAATTATTGAAAACAGGGCATCAACTTTAGAGCAAAACTCAAAAGACATTCAGATTCCAGCCAATGCTAGCATATTGGAATCTACAATCGCAGAATTAAAAAATGAAATTAATCAACGAGATCAAAATCTGTTTATTAACGATTTAGAAATCACGGGCGTACTAGAACAAAATGGCGAAAATACATGCATATTGTTACCCTGCTCGGTAATAAGATTGGAGCCGACATAGATCAAAAGGATATAGTCAGCGCAGATCGGATTGGTATGTGGCGCAAGAGTACGCCGGGGAGCGGCAGAAACCGAGTCCTATTGTTGTACGTCTGACACGGCGAGCGGTGCGCGACCGACTGTTACAAAATACAAGCCGCCCGTGTGCGCCGTGGTGCGGACACCTCGGGTTTAAACATCGGCATTGAGGTACGGCGGTTTTACATCAATGAGCGTCTGACTCGAACAAATCGTCAACTATTTAATCCTGCTCGTGAACAGGGTAGCGCGGGGGCTGGATAGGTGCTGGGCTGGGTATGTTTGGACGCGAGATGGTCAGATCTTTACTCGTCGAAACTCTAACACGACGCAGCATCGAATACGTAACGAAGACGATTTGTTAAAGGTTTTTGACGAACAATAAGTTTGTTGATACCCCAATATTATAATTGTATTCCTTTTGTATACTGCCATACTTTCACACGCATACATTTCTTGCCTTACTTATATATTGATTTAATGTTTTAATTTATATGGGCTATTCTAGACTTAAGTGTCTGTATAATTTTAGACAGATATTTGAATCGATTTGAAAAGGTAAATAATTTTTTTCTATTAAATCCCCTTATCTTTGGTTTAATTGTAGAATTATTTAAAGAAGGAAAGTTAGGCTATCTGTGCTGTAGTAAGAATCTGAAGTATCGCGCATTTGAAACGTATTATTTTATTTACATGTTCTGGAGTTATATCGTTGTTTAATCATATGTATCCAGTTATCTATTTATCATGACAACCAATATGTTTAAGATTGGTCTGCTTAATCCTGGCTCGCTTGGCACTATGCACGATGAACTCGTCGCATTCATGACGCGCCACTCTTTCGACATTAGCGATTAATGAAACGTGGCTTCAAGACGGTGACGACGGCCGTGCACCCAGAGTGCCTCGATGCCGATTGTGGCACATCCCACGGCCTGCCGAAATCCGCTCACGCGGAGGTGGAGTGTCATTTTACATCAGACAGGGTATAAATACACAGATCCTACAGCATATCCTCCCAACCCCACAACCGAACAAATGTGGATAAGCGTAAAAATTCGGAATAGAATATGTCTGATTGGAACAGCATATCGTCCACCATGGCTTAGTTCACAAGCATTTCTTGACTCCGTAAGTGAATCCTTAAATTCGTTTGCTAGATATGATATTGTTGCTAGGCGACTTCAATATAGGCTATTTGAATAAAAACAGTGCCAGCACAAGGTTGTGCCTTGATTTCTTAGAAACCTTGTCCAGCACGTCCAGGTCCCTATTCATTTTACTAGCACGAGTGAAACTTTTTTAGATGTAGTGTGTTCTTATTTTCTCTTGATTAATATACAGGTGGACCACGTAAGTGATTTATGCAGCCATGCTTTAATTGTGTGTGATATTGGTATTCTTATAGAATGTTTAAAGCCTAGGTGGACTACGTAGGTATAGACCGTTTCGTCGAGATATAGAAAGTCTGCAGTTACATAACATCTTCTCACTCGGCAATATAAATTTAATAGTGATTGCTTTCAACGACTGTATTATAAACATTTTTGACGTACATGCCCCGCTTAAAAAAGCACATCAGGGACAACTGTTATCCTTGGATTACCCATACCATACAATGTATGATGAGGACGAGAGATGTAGCTTACATGAGAGCGCGTACGAGCAATATATACAGTCGGCAGATCTTTTATAAAGAGGTAAAAAAAACCGTTCCATCAGCTATAGTGTTCGAAAAAAGGGCTTACTTCGGTTTTTACACTAACTCGAAGCGCAATCAGCCTAAAATTATGTGGAAACGCATTAAGCAGCATACACATATTAAAAGTAATAAAAATGTTACCCTACCTAAACACATCAATGATCCAAATTTAATAAATGACCACTTTTTAAATATTCCAGGTACTGATGTTGTCCCGCTTTCAATCCTAACCTACTACGAGTTTAATAGAGATCTTATGGAAGATTTTTCATTCCATACGGTCAACGGAAACGTGATTAAGGTTATCGGTTCGCTCCGTTCAAATGCCATTGGCTGTGATGGAATATCGGTCGTTGGCAGCTTCACTTTGCTACTTTGCTATTTGGTCTAGTAATATACAAGACACCCAGTTACCTATACAAAAAATTAATCTGGACCAAAGACGAACACTTAAGACACAGTGCTAGGTTGTCTGCTTTTAAGC
>DWMG01000678.1:0-18004 GCA_018244855.1 Elbella merops
AGAGGTGCGCGCCATGGGTTTGAACCCGGCACCCCCGGAGTGAGGGACTGAATTCTTAACCACTAGGCTATCACGGCATGAAGTGTAGAGATGTATTTTTTCTCCGCCCCAACATGAACACACTTAGTTTCTCTCAATTATAGACACTCACAGTTAACATAGATGCTGTCAAGATATTTTTAACAAAGTTTTTGCCATAAAAACTTCCGAGACACATGACTTTTATCGAGATTTTACGAGGAAGCAATAAATAGACAAGATGGCGGTCGAATTACTGGGCGCCATGATCACGCGTTAATGTATTTAGGACGAGGCTAGACCAGTGTAATTTGTAACGATTTGTGTCTTTGTTTTTCTCTTTATTCCATTTAATTACCTCGTTTCTCAAAAATATTCATGCATATAATGTAAGATGGACAGTCTACACGTAATTGAAAAGCAATGTTATTCATACAATCGAGTGTCTGTCTATCTCATGATAGGTTAATAGATACCCATGTTAGCGTTGTAATTGTAAAATATGAATACCATAAAATTATAAATAATAAAGCTATTTTTATTCTTGTTAAATTAGAGGCGAAATAAAATGTCGAGTAATAATATTTTTCATTAAAGTTTTTAATAGAATGTATAACTGAATTAAAAGTTGGTTTAAAAATGATCAAAATCTAGTTATGATAACGTTCGTAGTTGGCAGTATAAAAAACTTTTACGCGCTTATAAAATTTAAAAAAAATACGTTCTATTTTTAAATAATAGAAGAACCAGGCTACAATTCGAAATCCATAAAATCAAATCTCGACAGTTGGCAAATTGTCACGTACCAGTCCACTCCTAGCGAAGCTTACTGTCTGACCCGTGAGCGCGCCATTATTTCAGACTTTATGGGATCTAACTGGAGATACTTTAACAATAAAACTGTAATAACTGAAGTCTTAACATGTCACATGAAGAAATCCTTTCAGAATCAATCATCTGTTCAATTTCATTGTATAAATTGCCTAATTAAAATTTATAGTTAAATATAATATTTGGTGATGACAATTATTAATCACAGCTATTAACAAAAGATGTGAATGAGACTATAAATTTGATTAAAATGAGTTATATCACCAAAGGTGTTTAAATTACTATTAAAGAAACAAATTATAGGATTAGCCGGGAACTTGGACATACTCGTATTACGTGGTATACACTTCAACCATGACGTGCATTTAATAACTCCAAACAAAATAAAGTGTGAAAACAAATCGATGGAGAAAAATACAACAACAAACAATTGATGGATAATATAATGACCGTGGCTTTTAATTTCCGTTTTTCAAATTTATATTTAATCTAAAACCGTAACATTGTTACTTCAGTTAATCATCTGTCACAGCTGTCAAACCTGTTACGATTTTTCGCATAAAATAGAACTGAATACTTCATATGAAAAAATTCATACTAATATTATAAATGCGAAATTGTCTGTCTGTATGTCTGCTACCTTTTCACACTTAAACTGCTGAACTGATTTAGATGAAATTTGGTACTGAGATAGTTTGAATACCGAGGAAGGGCACTTATTGCCTTTGTCTAAATACCCAGCGAACATCAGCATTCCAGTAAATATATTATATATTTTAAAATTCATAATTCAACTTCCTGTTAAATACACCAAATTAGTGTTGCCAGTGTACATAAACACGTCCTTATTGAGTGCTTATTAAAAGAAAAATGACTTAAAGGTACCTTTACCTTAACCGTGTAATCCAATTCTATATGACTCCTTAAATTACTCTCACGGGCATTGTGAGTTCGCAAAATTGAGAGCGAAACTTTTGGGTTGCCCGAAGTATTCACAAAGGAAATTGGGTACGTACCTTAAGTGTACGGCTAAATTGTACAAGTTTTCTGTAGTACTCAAAATATTGGAATTAATCAATGGTATCCTTGTTACGGGTATCAGGGCAGGAATAAAACCAGGTTATTTAATTATTCGATATTGTTTTCCTATTGTAGTCCTTCAGTGGATTTAATACATAATAAGCACGCAATTATATGATTTTATATATGTTTATATATACTTAAAATACGTTGTGATATCTTTGAATAGACAATTTTCATCCATTAAACTTTATGACCCAGTCTCCGCCGCGAACTCGCTACAATCAGCGGGAGCTTATGTAGAAAGACCTCGTATACATTCGAAACTGGTCGGGCCATCGTGAAAAACATATCTGAGTTAAGCCATTTGACATCTAATTCAAAATTTACGTAACATAACGCCTGTAATTCCCGAAAGGGTAGGCAGAGGAGTGTGGTACTTACACCTCTACGTTTCACCAGTTACGTTTAAGTCCCACAATGGAATAGGTTGTGAGCCTATTGCCATACTTCGGACACAGATTTAAACTCCGAGTACTACAAAATTCTAAATTAGAAAAGTCCAATAGTACCCGACTCGGGGTTTGAACCCAGGACCTCCCGATCGGCATTCGCGCTTGCAACCACTCGACCAGCGAGGCAGCCATAAGTTCAATATTTAGTTTAAAATGTTACATTGAATAGAAAATTATACTTTAATTGTACACTTGCACGCCACATTTGGCCTTAGATGCAGAATAAGCTCGCGTCAGTAGCCTTGACTTTAATGTCGTTTATCTGAGTATCGATGTTTACAACACGCTTCAAATATTGGTACAGATGATAACATTTCTGCTTTGCGGCAGAGATAAGTAAAGCGAACTTGACTTTTATACTTAGATGTTACTGATGATACATTATTAATAAAGAAATGATTTATTAAAAACAATCCACAAAAAACAATAATTTTGGCTAATTTTTTCACACATTTATCATCACATCGACTGTCTGATATAGAACAACATTTTTTTTTCAAACTACATTATCGTTTTAGTAAATCCACTATACCGCCAACCTTCTTTTTTTTTTAACCCACTACAATTCCACTCTTGGAATACGGGTCTCCTTTCATATTGAGAGGGTTATGGCCAGGCATTAGTCTGCCACGCTGGCCAAGTGCAGGTTGGCAGACTTCACACACCTTAGAATTTTTTTTTGTTATAAATTTTAAGGTGTGCAGGTTTCCTCACGATGTTTCCCTTCACCGTTTACAGTGATATTTAAATTTAAAACTGTTGTTTAAATAATAATAATAATCGACCCATTGTAATGCCACTGTTGGAATATGGGTCTCCTCTTATACTGAGAAGAGACCCATACTGTTGTTTGTTACAGTTAAACTGTTCCACGGCGTTGCGCAGTTTGACCACCTTTGCGGCGGCGATCTGTTTGTATGTGACCCGCCGCAGTCCGGGCGCCTACAGGACCCGAGCTCGCTATATTGAGGGAAAACTTTCGGGTCGGACGAACGATCAGACATATGTCGCTCCGGCGAGTGTCACTAATGTGGGATCATCAACAGTGTTCTGTTGACGACTTCGTTATCAACAAAACCGGCGTGCGTTTACAAATGCCGTGATGAATGTGGGAGAAACATGTCAGGTCAAGGATAGAGATATTTTGCAGTATTCTCTGTCGCCGTCATAAGGGACTTGGCGTGATTGTAATAAGAATTTATTTATTTCCTGGCCTCAAAAATTTTTCACAAGGTCACTGCGATAGAATTAATAAAAACATGTTAAACATATTACATCCAAAGAACACCGTCATACGGCCATGAGATTTCCTCCGGTTATGTAAATGTATGGTGTAAAAATGAAAATCCCACCCAATACTTTCAATTAAAATTCGACCTCATGCATAATTATTCGTGTTTATCCTTTTCAGTACCTTGCTGTTGCTTTATTCATGATGTTGCCATGTAGACAGAGCTGATAATAAATAAAAAAACAAAACAAATCAACGCCCGAATAATAAGAATGAAAATCGAAATTGCATTGGACGTATTTTTATTTACTAAAATCTTTTAACTACTGCATAAAGGACAAGGAGGGAAAAGGATACCAAGATTTCTAACTATACTTATAATTATATAACTTTATTATCTACGCTATACCTATCGGCCTCTTTCTCGAACGTGCTATTAACTAAAGTACCTACGTTTAAATAATACCTAGTCTTATTCGACTATCATATGATTATAATGAAACCATTCATCACTATTTTTATTTATAAGCAATATTTTTTTTTTTTTTTTTTTGTTTATGTATACACAGTAAAAAGTAAGTATTCTTTTTACCAGGACTCCCCTATATCGAGCAAATAGATCAGATATTGTCTGAGGGTCGAGTCAGAAGGCTCTTTTAAGAAGAGCGTAATATATTATGTATATAGTAACTACACAACAATAGAAACACACTAGGTAACTGGTGAAACGTGGGAATGTACTAAACTCCTCTGCCTAACCCTTAGGGGATTACAGGCGTCATGTTACGTTTTTTAAATACACTAGGTCTGTCGTAATGTAATAATTAATAAATTTTTTTTGAATATTACCGTCTCGAATAATATTCACATGCCCGATGTCATTGCTCTACTGTGTAGACGTAACCACTTTCGCAAATTAAAATGCTGTGCGGATCTCCCTCCAGTCAAAAGTTAATTAGAGACAAAAGATATTAATTGCACTGAGACCGCTTGAAGCTTTAATCGAAGAGCTTAATGGATTTTTAGAAGACTTATTGCGTATAATGAAGCAAATTCTTAACCACAGCCACTTTATTTTACTTTCATTTTAATGAGCTGCCGACATGCTAATAGGTCCACCCCCTGTTCCATGGTAGAACGTATAAAATAAATGATGAACATCTAGACAGGAGAAAAATGACAAAGAAAAACGCTGTCATCATATTTCTTTGGTTAGTGCGGCAAAACTTAAACAATGCCCGTCAAATATATATACGTAAGCATTGTTGGAAACTCGTTGTCATTGTACTGAAATAAGATTTATCATCTCGCTTTAATGTGAATAATGTGCCGTAATGCGCCTAAAGAGCCTCTGGCGCTCCTCCTGTTTCATCTGGCAATTGTTCAAGAAACATACATATCCCCATCATTTGCCATTACTTTATGGCACTGTGCGTTTAAGTAACTGACATCCTAACGTTTATAAATGAATATTTAACACAACCTTTTGTATTTGTAAAAGTAACATCACGCCAATAATCCCTTAAGGGGTAGGCAAAAGTGTGTAGTACACTCACGTTTCACCAGTTACGTTTACGTGAGCCTACTGCCAATAAGCTTTTATTCGTATTAACTGATAAACTTGCGCGTTATTTGAACGTATATTAATCATTTTGTTCAATCACATATAGAAATTGGTAGGCACGGGGTAGGTACAAAGGCGGTAGGCAGAAAGTGCAAAGTACCAAATATTTATCGTTACTACTATAAATGTATATGGCTAAACAACAAAATCAAAGTAGTTGGAGGATTTTTACAACATAATTAAATACCAACCCAATATTTTAAGTCTTAATTGAAGTTCTTGGAATTGGGTGCGAAGTTATTCTTTCTTTAAATTAATTTGAATTATAAGATCTTCTTCAGATCAGCTCTACTACAATATTATGTTCAAATGTAACTTTACTAAGTAACAGTAATAATATTAAAACATTTATACTGCTCATACATACTGCTTCATTGGTAAAGTGGTTACTAAGGCGACAGCTGATCGAGAATCCTGAGTTCGATTTCCGGGTTGAGTTTTACTGAACTTATTTAATTTAGATTTTCTAATAGAAATTTCTAGTAGTAGCTTAGATCGGTGCCGATGTATGGCAATAGGTTGACCACCTAACGGGTCCACCAACGGTTCCACCACTAAATGGTTCCATTGTGCCACTTAATCGGAACTGGTTAGACGTGGAAGTGCACTATACTCCTCAACTTATCCCTTTGGGAATCAAAAGCGTGGTGTTACGTATTACTTTATTTCATTTGAATCTTATAACTTTCCGAAAACCTTGTCTTAGATTCTAACGTGTACATTTATTTCATAAACATTCAATTGCTTCAAATAACTAATTCTACTGCGAATTAGGACGTCTTATAGAGGTATGATACACTGTAATGCTATTAGGAATTTATTTGAATTCAGAAGTAACATTTGTACAATTTAATTTATTGAAAATATATTATTTATTCCATATAAATAAAATAAAATAAATTGTAGGCGTTTATTTGAAATAATTATCAATCAATTTAAGATTTAAACAGTAAATCTTCCCCGTCGCTAAACGACAGAAAAGCTCTCGTAACATAAAACGACCGTCGTACTCAGTGGATATTTATAAAAATCCTTGCTACAATTACGAGTAACTTAAAGTCAAAGCATTATTTTCAGAATTTTAGAATACTCGTACTTAGTTATATACGTAGTTATACTTAAATAGTTGAATAGGGAAAAATCGTTATAGGAAAATCTAAGTAGGTTAATTTTATAATTTTTAGGGAATTAAATGTTCAGCTTAAAAACAAATTGCGTATCAAGCATATATATACATAATATGTGAGAAAAAAAATATGTAATTGAATATCGTTTACCTAAAGATATGTGTATATTTTAGCATACGATAACAATAACCGATATCCGGTCGCTGCCCGGATAACAATCAGGCCCGGATAGCGCAGACCTTATCGCATCAATCTAAAGGGATTTTCAATCCTGGGGGATCTGTCTCACGATCTCGGACCGGCTAGCGCAGCTCAAGGCATCCACCCGAACAATTATCTTAAAAGGGATGATAATTGAACGTTCTCTTCCAATTGGATTTTAGTCGCAGCGCGCGTTCCTGGAATTGATTCAACTGAATCGACCTGTGGATTATTCTCCGGCGTTCCATTTATTCCAATTCCAGGCGTCTTTTTTTCAATAGACAGCGTTTGTGCAGCGTGTAAATGATTATTAGGCATTAGTGTCACGTATTTTCTTGTGGCACAGGTTTGTCGTTTGTTAGTTCAGTTTTTTGAAATTCGCATCACGTCGCGCGAACGCGGACATCAATAGCTCCACTGAGTCGGTATTAGCCGAGCCGAGTATAATTTTCTAATTCCCCACTATGATCGGAATGTATTATCAGAAGTATGGAATCGGCAAAGATTACTGCAACTTTTTATCCCCTTGACATTACCATACTCGTAGATAATTGTATTTTTGTCATAAGCAACTATTCTTTTCGTTTAATGTAATTTTTTTAAATATTCACTGTAGGTTATAAGTTAATAAGGCATGACGTCCAAATGTGCTCATTAAAGTAACTAAAAAAGTCATTTAATTTCAACCTAAAGGAAACTTAATGAGTGATAAAGATGCATTTAAAAATCAGAATATCTTTTTAACACCTCGGAGGATTGACTAAATACGTACCTATGATCTTAATGGATGTTGATGCGTGTTTTACAATCATTTTCAGGTACTATATAACAGGTACTATATTTAATTACTATATAACACTTAATATAAGAATACAAAAAAAGTCGACATATTGAAACAAAACCATAAAAGTATTTGCTTACTTTTCAGCGAATTGTAGAGATGCAGATAAAGAAATGATTATTACATCAACAGTTATTCTGAGACAGAAAAGTTGTGCTCATTTTAAATTAATATCAACCAAAACACTATAATACTAACAAATAAATATCACGACAACAATAAAATGACACAAACGTGATTTTTTATTTTGTTTAATTTATTTACAGAATGAAAATAAATTAATCAACGATCAGCAAAGTCGGAATAAAAACATGTCATTGTAACATGTCCAGCAGTGAACTGAAATAGGCCGATGATGGTGACAACATTGCAACGGAGTACGTTTGGAGGAAAATGTAAAGAATAATAGATTACTTAACAGTTGAACTCAAAATTCTTAGAACCTCCAATTAACGTACATCGATTGCCAACCAATATACAGGTCAGAAATTGCCAAAAAAGCCACGAAACGCAATTTTACTATAAAAATTGTGAGACATTTACGACAGATCTTCTTACCTAGTAAATATCTATCATAATATTTTATAACCTTTGTGTCATATACACGCAGTAATAGTTTAACATAGCAGCTTTGTATTCCTGGTACACACCAGAGTTTAAACAGCAGGTTGTCATATCTATAGGTTGTATAGGATGTCACATAATGACTAAGCTTCAAAGTTGATGCTGCACGATAACCGTCTTTGCAACTTAGTGTTAGCGAAACCCCATCAATATAATGACTACACAGTACATTTCGCAGTATCAGCTTTGAAACTTAGTCTTAACTTAGCGAAATCCTATGAATTTTATAACTTAAAAGCGTATAACTAAACATGTGTAAATGTAACAAAATTATTCTAATATTCCAAATACTTCTGACTCTCTTGTAAAAGTAACATATCACGTATGCATTTCGCTGAAGAGGTAGGCAGAGGAGTGTGACATTCCCACATTTCATCAGGTGAGCCTATTGACAATCAACGGTCACAAATCCAAACTTATTGCTTCTACTGGGAATTTCATTGTACCTTTAATTGTATTTCTAATTTATCATTACTTAGAACATAATCTCTACTATCTGCAAAGTATACATTTAAGAATTTTATTTAGATACATTCGAAAGATAGGATTGAACAGATCCACTGTATCTCTATTCACTTAAAAGCTAAATAAAAAACGTATCAAGAGTTCATTTTAAATAGAATACAAAAGGTTTTATAGTTTAACTGTCTGAAACTCTGAAACGAAAAGATAAAATGACAGTATTAATAAAAATACAGTATTGATAAACTTACATTTAGAACTGTCACAGTGTTTGTAATGTCATTATTTTCGTACATATTACATAAGTCATACATTTTTAAGCAAGTAATTTTAAAACAACATATCAGACATTACTTTGCCTACCCAGCGTGATGATATAATAAAAATAATGAAAATATATCCCTCATCAGTGGATCATCATCATCATTATCAGCCTACTCCCGTCCACTGCTGGACATAGGCCTCTCCAATAGCACGCCAATGAGCCCGATCTTCAGCTCTTCGCATCCAACCACTGCCAGCCACTTTGCGTATATCGTGGATAATTATCGGAAAAGGAACGGTTAACCATAATATGTATGGTTTTATTTAATGATTATAACGAAATATAGTATGTATATATTTACAGCAACGTTTCAGGCTTTCTTTCTTGGCGGCGTCCAAGCCGTTCCATGCTATTGTTTTCAGTTCAAAGGTAGTTAACACATACATACATGTATAATATTATTCCTGATTATAAAACAAAATTCCCTTCGTGCTGAAACCCAAATAAACCCCACGTAATATTTCATCCTTTATCGTCCCTTACATTGCTCTTTTAAGGGTTCTCCTACAAACGAAGTAAATAAACCAAATTGACACTACTATGAAAATACCACTAAGAACTTATTTTGGTAAACAAAACGATAAACTTATTTTGGTAAACAAAACGACCTAAGGAATTTTTAGTATTATATCATCACGCCAGGTGGCACTGTGAGAAAAAGGATGTATTAAAAAGTAATAATAATAATCGACCCATTATAATTCCACTGTTGGAATATGGGTCTCCTCTCACATTGAGATGGTTAAGGCCATTGTCTGCCACGCTGGCCAAGTGCGGGTTGGCAGACTTCACACACCTTAGAAAATATTTATCCTAAGGTGTGCAGGTTCCTCACGGTGTTTTCCTTCACCGTTAGCAAGTGATATTTAAATTTAAAACGCCCTTTTTTAAAGAGGTTCGTGCCATGGATTTGACCCAGTACCCCCGAAGTGAGGAGGTGAATTCTCTACCGCTAGGCTATCACTATGTATGAAAAAAGCGATGTAAAAATACTTTTAAGCGAAAACGATATTCTAGTTGCAAAAGATATCGATAATTTTAGAATTACTGCCAACATTACATTTACAAACTCACGAGCTCCTTGGGTTAGCAGAACAGCATATTTCATTCAACTTGACGCTCCTAACCAACTGAATAAATTTGATAGTAACCCCGAACACTCTTTAAAAATGTCCTGTGCAAATTAAGTACGCATTAATAAATGTGCTGAATGTTGTTGTTGAGTGTTGAATGTGGAAGAACACATCATATTTGTAAGAAAACGTAACATCACGCCTGTAATCCCCGAAGGGGTGGGCAGAGGAGTGTAGTACATCCCCACGTTTAACCAGTTAATATTTGTAAGAAAAGAGAAGTATAAAGCTCGGTGCCCTTCGCCTACCCCGTAAAGGACCTGGTGTGCCGATATAATAATAATTATTAATATTTCTACAAATCTACTGTGTTTATTTAATCGATATCAAAGACAACTATTGTATTTACATTATGTGTATTATCGTTTTAATAATTTAGTATATAATTTAACAAAACGCTTAAAATCCAAGAAAAAACGCAGCACAAACCTAATGATGTAATATTGAATAATTACAGTATTTACACATAATTAATATTAATATTATTATCAAAAGTGGACGTTTTGATAATAATAAATAAAGAACATATAAAGGAGCAAAACCAGATAATACGTTTAATAATCCGAACAGTACGCAATGAAAACGATCAAGCGAAGTTTTAGATTGCTGCGTAATTGGGTTTTGTAATTTGGGTAACTACGCCTTTTTGGACTGTAATTGAGAGAGATGTACAGGGTCAGCGAGGGCTTTGTTGTGCCTACTTCGGGGTTATTTTAGTACCCCCTACTTGAAATCGAGTCGGTGGGAGAGGCTGACTAATGAGCGGTCTCCGAGCACCCGATTAAATTGCAGTTTAAAAGTGTATTTCACTGTCTATGGAACAAGAACGATAAGAATAAAAAAAAATTGTTTAGAATAATTTATATATGTACAAGTATATGGGTATTTTTATACAATTAAAAATATAGTCAATTTTGTGAGAATTCAATGAAAAAAGTTTGTAAGGATTGCAAAGGTTTATATATGGTATTCGGTATTCTTTATCTACTTAAAGGACTTGGGGTAAATATACAACTAGCAAAGTAACTATAACATTAATGAAACACAATTCAGTGTCTAATATCAAAAAACTTGTTCCACTATTTATGACAATTAGCTTGAAACCAAGCTATTGCCACATACACATACAAACACGGTGTAGTCGGGTTAACACAACCCATGCCACGTCCCGGCCACCTCACGCGGCCTCCATTTTGTGCAGATATTCATCACGTGCCAACAACCAGTATTTCACAGTCCGCAACTTTAATTGAAACGTGTTTAAATTAGGAAGGACTAAACTGTGTCGTTCGTGAAACAAGTTTAATACTCAAATGTGCCCATTCGTTGCGAATGGAATACAATTAACATGCTCATTGTACACAGATAACATGAGAAAAATTGGCACTTTTTTTAAGTACATATTAATTTGACCTCCTCATTGATCGAGCGGGTGCAAACGCGACTGCCAAGCGTCAGGTCCTGGGTTCAAATCTCGGGTCGGGTACAATTGGATTTTTCTAATTTGTAATTTCTAGTACTGACCCGGAGTCTGCAATTGTGCCCGGTGTATGGCAACAGGCTTACCACC
Source organism: Elbella merops (assembly GCA_018244855.1). Taxonomy (NCBI): domain Eukaryota; kingdom Metazoa; phylum Arthropoda; class Insecta; order Lepidoptera; family Hesperiidae; genus Elbella; species Elbella merops. The sequence goes on from DWMG01000678.1 coordinate 11,523, forward strand.
TATTCCATGGAACTTAAACGTAACTGGTGAAACGTGGGAGTGTACTACATTCCTCTGTCTGTCCCTTCGGAGATTATGTATCGTGATGTTGCGTTTAATTTACTATGATCACCTAACCTAATATAAGCTAATAAAAATTAGCCAACACGGCATCTAAATTAAATACAGTCTGTAAAACATGACAAAACGTAGCAACATCAATAACGCATTTAGTTCAGTTTTGTCTCTGTTAAGGAAGCAAAAAACTCGCAACAAGCTGACCTTTCATAGACATCTGCAGCGAACCTTCAGCAGAACTAGAGGAATACCATTATTATTGCAAGTCAAGCCAATTAGCGTCGTAATGCGAAACGGTGGCACACTGGCATCAGTCCACCATCTACCTGCTAGCACTAAGAATTATATTTTTCAAGGGCGAGGACTAATATAGATTATGAATAATGAATTCGACTACATTACGTAGAAAAGTGTGAAACATTAAAAATATAATAAGGTCAGCTTATCATTATTATATCATCACGCGAGATCCCTGACGGAGTAAGCAAAGAACATCTACTGGCTAATTGTTCTATCCTTACAAACCTAACGTGCTTGAAAGATCGTAGAAATACGATAACATTTTTCATACACGCACGCCGATTTCGGCAACTTCTGAGTCCCCCATTAACGTTAACATTATTAGCTACAACTTAAACCTTCTTCTATTCATAGCAAAAATTTTATATTGATCGTTTGATATATTATTCCAAGCCTTTCGGTTTCGTCTCGAGGTACATTTGTTCCGTAATGAATACGTGCGAGAAGCGTAAAATCTTTTTTATCACGCCGGGGTTCAATGGAATCGGCCTAATAATATGTTTGATAGTCGGACGGTGTTTCAGATTGCTTAATAAACTTTACCGCGCTTAAGGTCGTCACACACGGAGCTATAATATATGTTATCGCAAGGCATATCATGATAAAATTAAGATTTTTATCACTTGCAATTATGGTGAAGGAATACAAAGTACCCAGGTAAACTTGCACACTCTCAGGAGTTTAAAAAAAAATGTTCTTCTAGTAGTGACTCGGCGTCTGGATCTATGCCCGGTGTATGCCAATAGGCTCACCAACTATTTTATGGGACTTAAACGTAACTGGTAAAACGTGGGAGTGTAGTACACTCCTCTGCCTGCCTCTTCGGGGATTATGGACGTGATATTAGGTTTTTTTCCTCAAAGCGTATGAAGCCAACCCCCATTTGGCCAGCATGGTAGACGATTCTTTAACCACATCCTTCTGAGAAGAGACCCATGTCTGTGTCCCGTGAGTAACGGAATGAAGAAAGGGTTGAAGATGGTGATAATATTGCAATATATTTATTATATTACAGTACACTATCGTCAAAATATGCGACAGTCATATCTCGGTATAGAATTACCTACATCATTGCATTGCATGGATAATGACTGAAAGGATATATATAGCTAAGGATATATATATATATATATAGCTAGCATAGCTACCTTCTGTGGTAGTTTGCTATATCATAATTATATTATAACACAAAATATTAATATAATTACGTTATAGCTCCGTGTGTAACGACCTTTACCTTGGATTGCCATGTTCAACTTTCTACTGAGACAGAGAGGTGGAGAGACGGGGGAGGGGGGCAAAAGGATTTACTCTTGCAGTGTTTCGCTGATTCGTGTTCTCTGCGGAAGAAATTTTAGGAGATTGTAAATCGATATGATCTCCTCAAGGCTCTGACACTTGAAACTTTACGAGCGCCATATCCATATCAGACCACGGCACCCTGGTAATATCGTCATAAAAAGCATTTCAACTTTACAAAGAAATGCTTGGTTTATTAAAAGGCTGAATAGATAAAAAAGCTAATATGTCCAAAGTATTTATTATATTTGAGAACAACATAGTTATGTCATGAAACACATTTGTTTAGATTTTTACAGCCGTATAAACACACATTTGTGCTCATTACACGAATATTTGTTCCGGGTTGGAATTAAACTCATAACCTCAGGGTTATATGTTCTATTCCCTTTACAAGTGCTGACTTTTGCTGACCTTGGACTCAGCATCTCTTTTAACTCGTCCCTTGGCATTCAAAATACAGTATGTACATACGAGCATGTTATCATAAAGCTTAATAAACAAAATCTATCAAGTGATTGTCTTTATGAATAGTCCATTTTCCTTCGGCAAAAGAAAATATAAATTACTCATCAGGTGAGGTAAATTAAATAATTAATAAAGGTTTCGCAGTGGGGATACAGCAGTACAAATTAACTTAAAGGTAGAAACACCGTAATGGAATTCGGTCGCGCTCCTTTTAATGACTACAATTATTATTCCCTGGTACAATTTATAAATCAGAATTGATTATATGTAATTTATAACGTAGTGGTAAAGATGTATTCTGGGGAATTTAGTTTGATGCTGAAAGCCGCTTTGTTTCCAGACAGGTAAAGTCACTCCCGAACGCTGCCTTTCGTAACTGGTTTGAAATCTTTGTCGTATATTTTGTATGACAATTTACGAGTTATTCAGTATTGTTAAAATACAACAGGCCTTTATAGAATAATCCAGCCTGGAGACTGTTTCTGATTTGAAGAGTACAGCAGACTGGTATTTATCAAAACATGTATCATTTTCAGCTATCTGTCGGATCGTCATTGTAAGCTTTTTTTGATTGTACTGTTGGACTTATGTAAGTCTCTCTCAAAGTTAAAAGGCTTACCATGACGCCTTGCTGCCAAGCTAACCAAGTGCTAGTTAGCGAACTTTATACATTTTAGAGATCATTATGGAGAACCCTCACCTGTGTCTGTTTCCTTGTCATAATTAATTTTAAAAATACATTTATTTTTTACAGAAGCTCCATGAATCGAACCCAAGACGGCCAGAGTTGGATGTGTAATTTTTATTAACCACAAGCCTATCATAGGTATTTAAATATTGGTTAAATGTTTAAACTTCAATATTATACATTATAATTATACTTCATTGAATCCAGTCGCATTGATATTCTTCACACTTTGATCCATTTGCGTCACAGGGGTTGAAAAATTTAATGAAATTGGAAGATCGAAGCTGACAACATTGTTGTTACATGGTTTAGTTTAATAATAATTATAGTAATACAATGAGGGAGGAAACCGATTATTTCTGAGGCGTTAATATGGACAGCATTTGCATAAGTGACTCCTTAAATCAATTCTTTACATCGGATTGCATTAGAAATTTAGATATGTATTACTTACCACTGGATGGTGAATGAATAGTATATAGGTATTAGGAAATACTTATTATTAACAATGGACGGTTGAGTCACAAATAATTTTATATATGACTAACTGAATCGCTTATTATTTTTGCATTGTATAATTTTGTGACAGTGGATCTGATACTAACACATCTTTACAATAGATTTATTCATAAAGCCATTGAAAAGGCACCTATTTTCTGGGCCCTCCGAACCACTTTCGAGAATATATGTCATTAAACAGCTATTGATGTTTGTCGTTATTAACATTATTATCTCATCACACTCATACATAGACCTAACGCGTTTTTGTACATTTATTAACCATTGTCATTGTTTAAGCACATACTTTATTCAGAGCCAATTACTCATGCTATTATCAGCAGTCCCTTAAATGTAACAAATGACTATAATTACAAACACAAATACGAGTTTTACGTGTGATAATAAAGCGAACGGGAATATTTACATAGGACCCACGCGCGTCGCTCTCCAACTGGCTGGAAACATTTTTTGTTGCGAAACTTCTCATATATTGCTGTCAAGTGTACAAGGGAAATCAGAGGCAGGAAATTCCTCAAATGTTTTACGTTGATCGCAATGGATGTTGTCGATTAAAAATGTCCTCCCTAACATTCCGGATTTTGTTAAAGCTAGTTTTACTAGTGAAATATTAGATGAAATATTATATTAAATCGTAGCGAAAATACTACGATGAGGCAGTAAAATAGGAAGAAATAATGATAGAGGAAGGAAGAGTGTGAACGAAAGTAGCAATAATTATAAATCGAAAATATATTACTTAAGTATCTATAATAATATCACTAGTGTAAGTATAAGAGAGTAAGAGAGGGAGAAAGAAAGAGTGAGAGCGGGAGTGGCAATAATTATAAATAATCATCATCAAGCCGAGGACAGGGCGCGATGTCGCGCATTGGGGGAGGCCTATGTCCAGCATTGGACTGAGATAGGCTGACGATGATGATCATGATCATCATCATCATCATGAAACCGTCCTTTATCGTCCCACTGTTGGACACGGGTCTACTCTAAGAATGAGAAGGGTTCATTTAAAATTTCTAAAATTATAAATATCATGTACCAATATTTTATAAAGTTACTGAATTATTACGGTTAAATCAATTCCCGGTTAACTTAAGGAATCGCTTTTTCCTTCATGTATATTTAATAACAACATGTACATTAACATATTCCCAACTGAATAACATAGGTACTTATTTCTGTAACATTAAAAATTCAAACTCCATCAATACCTGCGATACAATCAAAGTAAAAAAATTCGGTTACAAAAATAATAATAGGCTTACACCTTTTAGAAAGAGCTAAAAGGGCTGAGCCTATTTTTATTTCACACGTGTAAGCTTATTTTACGAATCCCTTTTGTGCTCAATCCTCAGCTGTGTTATTTTGATGCTGTATAAACAACAGTATTGAATCAGCGTGGACGGGTGGCGGAATATTTTGAGGTGAACAAATTGGGGAGCACCGATCAACGAGCGAGGGCCGACCTTGAACCTCGTCCAATATTCACATGGGTTGACCTCCGATGGTTTATTGTCTCCGATATGAACTTAATACCTCTTTGTCCATTATTGATTGCTTTACGAGTATCTAATCACACGCTGCAACGTAACGGACCTGGATATATGTGGAAACGGAGTTTTAACATGGGCGCAATAAGCAAGAATCTTCATCAATCAGGAGACTTAATAGCTACTGTCTGATTATGACCAAAAGCATATGTTACCGCGCTCCCTGAAACACGGAAACGTGTTTGGAAATTGACCATTAGTGAGCCAACGTCGCTGTTTCATACATTATGCAAACAGCTTCTCAGCCCGCATCTATATTTTGTAGTTGGCCATCAACTACAAAATTTATATTCCACTAAAAAGCTCCCTTTGTCATGGCGCCTAAGTTTCAAGACATCACACTCACCCTTAAGGTATTATTAGAAATGGAATCCTGAGACTTGATGTGTCGAGTAATGTGTAGTACGGGAGTCATCTGAAAAACAAGGTCCTACCTAAGGTCGTCATAACGTAATCGTCTTATAATTTGGACACAACATCACATCTGTATTTCATCGAAGAGGTGAGCATACGAGTATACTATTCTCTCACGATTCACTAGTTATATTATACGACCTACCATGCAATAGGAGATGAGCCTGTTGCATACACTGGGCACAAAGCCAGACTCCATGGTACTACTGAGAATTTAAAGTTAAAAAAACGCAATAAAGATTTGTCCAATCCGGGAATCGACCTGAGGACCCCTGATCAGCAATCACACTTATAAGCATTCTACCAACAAGGCAGTGTATAATTCACAAAATTTATATATAATTCATTAAAAACGATTCAGGCATTTTAAATGGGCCAATATAAGAAAGAAACGACGTCATTTTTCCTTTCCTTTCTCTTACAGATACTGGGGTCTTTGGAAATGGGTGTAATAGGTACCGAGGATGAAATAATGTCGCAACCTAAAGAGTTAGGCGGATTAAAATAATTAATAGGGTCCTACATTTAAGATATTGTTTCAATAATCTGGTGAAACTTTACACCCTGATTTCGTTTACATAAATATTAATTTTCAAAATATAAAGTCAATTATTCAAATGATCTCTTTCCACACTATTAGTTAATATCTATCTTGTTTTTTGAATAACATTATACAATAACAAATTGAAGTTATTTTATTTCTCACATCTGATATTTTGTAAAAATCAACGTGTTCGTTCTCCCCTCAGACCGTGGCACACTGGTGCTATCGAACTCTCATCGCGGTTTTTATGTCACGTAGTTCGAACTAGTGGCATGTTAAATTGCTTCTATGTCGTATTAAAAACATATCATATTCTAAAAATATATTGCTTGTAAAGATACTACGAGATGTTACTTTCTTTTAGTTTCTAACTAATGAAGTATCAGATGTCTCCGTATCCAGTGAACGTGTGAAGAGCATGTAGATGAAACACATCGACCCGTAAGAATAAACATACTGTGCATACATGCATGTGCATGCATACATAAAAGCAGTGATAGCTTAGTGGTTAAGAATTCAGCCTCTCACTCCGGAAGTCTTGGGTCCAAATCCATGGCGCGCACCTCTTTACAAAAGTGCGTTTTCAATTTAAATAGCACTTGCTAACGGTGAAGGAAAACATCGTGAGAAACCTACATACCTT
>DWMG01000679.1:0-17999 GCA_018244855.1 Elbella merops
CGTTTCTGACATTGTGTGTTTATTTAACCTAACAGATGGCTATCTTAATATCTGCTGGTTAGAATCGTACTGCCCCCAGGCACTCGGTCGTCGGGACTTAATACTAGAATGTGTTTCTTACACAATCGAAAGTGTGAATGATTATAAATTGACTTATTTTTTATTAATCCGCGATAACTCACGCGGATGCTATTAACAGCTCATAATTTTAAACTTAAAGAAATGGGTATTTTTCTATTTTCAACACGACCGTCTGAGTAGCCTCAAGTGGCCAGAAGTGGTCATTTCGGCAAAAGAATGTGTGAAAAACCATGTGGCGATAATGATTATTTCACCAGGGGTCGTCAACGTTTGTTTGGAGAGCCCAACGTGCATTATCATATAATTAAAATCGTTGGCGACAACATTACTTTGGAGGTTCCGATGATATCTGTTAGTCATGAGTTTTAAATGCATTAAGTAGATTGCCGTGTAGATGTCTACATCCCATTTAGGTACTATTTAATCGCATCGTATATCTCATTACAAATACTTGAACATCAGATCGTTACAATGGTATTAAGAACAAATTTGAAAATTAAAACGAAACTTTAACTGATCACGGAAGTGAATATAAAGCTGAGTGTACGCCACAAACGTAAAGGTCTTAAATGGCTTGTAAACCAATAGCATCCGAATTGTGTTCCGCTCTGTTTGCCGCGGCAGACACTCGACACTCTTCCTACATCGGCGCCGAGGGTTAGGCTCATGTTTCCTGTTGCTCTTACAATCGCTGCTACAATGCCCGCCCATTATGTTGATAGAATACAAAAACTGCGATTGAACGCCGCCCGGGAACCGCAGCCGATCGTTGGGGAGTCCGCAGTCGCGCGGCGATAAGCGCTCATGTTGCAAAGGTTACAAATTGTAACAATATAAAATACCTTTGTCTTTAGACTGAGCGTCGACCAACGTGGTTCCGTTGACAAGAACACGTTTACATACCTGAATAGATAACGTGAAGGTTATCTAAAATAGTTTTATTTATATTTTTAATACAGATAGATAATCAAAGTTGGTGTAAAGTAGACTGCCTCGTTGGTCGAGTGCTTGCAAGCGCGACTGCCGATCAGGAAGTCCTGGGTTGAAATCCCGGGTCGGGTACAACTGGATTTTTCTAATTTAGAGTACGATTAATAATTTCATAATTCATTGTTAACACTTAACATTGAATTATTTTAAAAGGATTTAAAATATTAGTCAGATTAGTTCCGGAATAGTAAATAATAGTCCGGAATAGTTACTTCCTCTAAACTGACAAAGGACAAACTGACTGTTAATTAACATTCGGACTTCTCCAACAAAAAATAAATATTTGGCGGGTATTTGAATGTTGCAACCTTTTTAAGTGTTTCCTCTTTAAGAACATTGGGTTTATTTGGGTTTTAGAGACGAACTCATACGAAACATCATATCTTTAGTTACCCTGCGGTAATACGACGGGTGATGAAGCAGTCAACAGCGTGGAACACCAATGGTGTGGGGCAAGATGCCGAGCGTTCTATCGCTAGAGAACAACCGACTCCACGGATCTCGTTAGCGTATTACGAGAGATTGCAGTAATTGCATCAAGAGATGAGGGGACCTTCTGCGACCGACGAAGATTTGCATGCTTGATGAACGACTGCGAGTTGGCTGTGTTTTTCTCGACCGTTAACAATCTTCGACTTGCTAATTGTTTAAAGCCATTTTCTTGATTCTTTAAGTAAAGGTTTTGAAGCTTGTAGCGACCACGGCTGCACATCTTACCAACTGTTAACTCACGCTCTGGGTAATGTTATTACTTGTCAGCGTGGTCATGCACCTACTACATTGTGAGGGTTTTCGTGATAGATGATGAAATATATGCTTCCACCCTTCTTCAAACACAAAAAGCGGATTAAATAGCATACCAATAGTTCTCTCTCTTTAGTTAAAATAACTTGTTTAATCGAAAGTTGAAAAATAGAAAGCTTTTGGCAAACATTACACACATTGATTCCAAGACTTGGGACATTGATGAAATAAAGCGAACCATCGGGTTTCTCTTCAATAAATATTTCTGTCCGTCTTTTATTCATAACTAAAATATATAAATTTTGTAGCCACAATGTTTATAGTACAAAATTAGCTAGGTATATATCGTAATACTAGATCCTTTATGGAGTAGACAGAGGGCACCGATTAATGAACATATGTATCTATCTACAATGATGAGCTTCTTCGGCATTCATCACTCTCGTCGTATATAAATAATGGTGTCGAAGACTTGACTCCTCCCCACTTTTGACTGTATGATAATTTTACGTCCAGATAAAAAGCTCACCACACAAACATTTATCCCGGTGGCAATCTAATCTACAATTCCGGCTCAGCAATTAACGTCGCCAGCTGTGTACACCAGCTTTTTCCGAGAATATTTATTTAATAAACAAAATGAACAATATAGACAACTTTATTGTCGATATATGAACTTTACTACTGAGATGCGATAGCTTATTGAAAAAAATCCAAAGAAAACGAACAATTACAAAAGCAATAATATATTTAAGGGCTATTTGTCTTTCTAGCGAGACTGGATATTGGAAATAGGAAAAATCCTATAATAAAACTGGAGGAAAGAAATATATCGCTTATCATAATTATTGATACGATGCGAATAATTTCCATTATTATAAATGATATTTATTTTATGAAAAAAACTCTATTTTAAAATATATGAACTATGCCAACCCTCACTTTGACATCGTAGTAGATGTGCCCTTAGACGGTATGTCATTAGTATACTTAATATAAATTAGCCATATTCAGTAAGTACTGACTTAATGCCGTTAGCCACAAAGCGTTTTACTTTTCCTAAGGACTGCGGTTCTCGGTTCTAATATATTATATGTGAATATGTACGTGAAACGCGATAGTGCTGCCCAGGGAAGGCCTATATTATATGATGTACTAAACTTTTTTCATTCGAAAAATAATGCTTCATCTTGAATGACTTGCTATATTCCTGGCATGTATTCTTTTACAGAAAACACCTGGAACTGCAACATTGTTTTCTAGAAGTTTTATAGAAAGGAGTAAAGTGGCGCCCACTAAACCTAACTAATGTAAGTTATTCGTATATGATTATAATGTAACAGCGGTACTATTCTCTATATTTTTATTAGATGGAGACTAACTAAAGTCACCGGAGTGCGTGTAATAAAAGGGTAATGTGTAAAGAAGCTCGAGGTGACAGTAAGGATAGACGTATTTGACACTCGATGCTCTCTGCCTAACCTCACGCTAAATCCCTCGCACATGGGTACAATTATTAATATTAATATTGTAGCGTTCTAATTCAAGAAAACATAAGGTAACAAATGTCGAATATAGTAAATAGTTTCTGTTAAGTTCTATAGGTTCTACTCTGTTATAAGACATATACGAGTATGTATCAAAAACTATAACAAAAATATATTTCTGTATACGGTAGTCATGAATAACAGTAGTTTTATAACTATATATGTAGGCAGCTGGAGAGCTATTGAAATATTAACGATATGTTCCCGGAATATCCACATTATAGTAAAGTGAATTTTTGATGGTGGACACTGCATATTTTCGTACGTACACAATGCACAAGCGATAAGAGGATTTGCTTGCATTAGTCGAGTTGCAAAAGTTTTATATTCTCATCAACAGAGACGTGTTCAAATGAAACCTGCTGTCTTGAGCAGGTAGGAATCAACATTTTCTATTAAAGTATACGTCACTAAAATATAAAACATACTAATAGAAAAAAGTAGCCTGTCTTAAAAAATAACAACAGAGTGTATAATATAATAATTTTTAAAATGAAAATAATAGACACTTAACTTTAACGCTGTCCAAGTAATTTGCTCCTAATATTTCCAATGTGAGCAATCCAATAAGATCCGTTGGGCTAATGGGGGAATCGAAGGTCACCGAAACCGACGTGTGTATAAAGCAAGTGATAGATGTACAAGAAACATAACTGGGCTTTAAGAACAGGGATAGGTCTAACAGAAGAATAAAAAAGGGCTCAGAAATATTTCGCAATAACCCTCGAACACGGTACTCTATATTGGTAGTGTATAATCCTGAAGAGGCTACGTTTCCAGGCGAAACACGTGTTACCTAAACACTATGTTTTAGATGTGTGACGGTGGGTAAGACGTACTGCATCATTAAACATGTACTAACAATGAAATTCCATATATAGTAATTAAAAAAAAATGATAACATAGTAGCTTAAATTCAACTTTTAAAAAGTTCTACGTTTTAATATTAAATGTTATTTTCTTCAACCGCGTAGAAAAACATTGTGAGAAAACCTGTACATATTAGAATTGTCCACCATATTCTCTGAGGTCTGTGAAGTCTCTCATGAACCCTTTTCATTCCAAGAGGATCTCTGTATTCAACAGTGCACAAAAGGGTTGATACGATGATAATGATTGTGACGCCTGATGTAAATAACTATAAGAAGACTGGACATTATCTCTACACTTGCATCATCCACCCGCTGATAAACTGCGTCCCTGCGGACCCAATGACATTTATAGCGCGCCGTAGCCGAGTGTAAATGTACATTATGGAAGGACACGGTGAGACCTTTTTAAATATAACGTAGGCATATATAATATTATGTACAATATTTATCGCTATGTTTATCCACTAGTTTTATCTTCTTGGGTCATTTGCCGTAAACCGTAATTTATGCCCTCATATAGTATTGTTCGTAAGCGCTCACGAACGTAACCCTAGAAACAACCAATTACGGATCTCAATAATGTCTTAGCAATGCTTTCCATAGTTTCTTTTTTTTTAGTTTTTTTTCCACGGACTCACCATTCAGGATGCCGAAGACCGTGCGAAGTGGGCTAGATGGAGCCGGAAAGCGGACCCTGGGTCGTCACGCACCAGTGTGACGACGTAACCGGGAGAAACGCTCGGAGAATGATGATGATGATGAATGCTTTCCATAGTTTAATATTGCAAGCAGCTCTTAAACGACAGATTCATGTTACCTGAAAACTGCCCTAATTGTCGAAATCACATCATTCATCTAAATATTGACGATTTTTAATAGATGAATAAATACGCAAACGGGTCTCACTAGATCCATAATATAATATCACCCTCATAATGAATACCTTGGAAGATGCTATCCGGACTAAAATATATTATTCAACGCCCCGCCGGCGAATTCGAAGTCCCCTATTTAACACGAGCACGACATACTCCCTCGTGACATGCTATCTATTACTATCAGGTATCAGAACGCTAAAAACAAATGTAAAAAAGTAGCATCACACACGTATCTCCCAGTATGTTTCCCCAGTCACATTTATATTCCTACCTTGGCATACGGTAAAAGACCATTGTCATATACCGCATACAAATCCAAACTCCAAGCTACCACTAGGAATTTAAAGGTAGAAAAACCCAATAGCAGCCAATTCGGGAACCTAACCCAGGACCTCTCGCTCGGCTGTTGCGTTTGCAGCCACTCGATCAACGAACTGAAACAGTCAAATGTAAGAACAAGTGATAATCAATCATTAATTTAAGCGATAAGTAGATAGGTAATTAAAATTTTACTTAACATTAGTAGCGAGATAGCCTAGTGGTTAAGATTTCAGCCTCTCACCCCGGGGGTGCGGGGTTCAAACCCATGGCGCGAACCTCTTTACAAATGTGCGTTTTAAATTTAAATATTAGAATATAAATTTAAATATTATTTAAATTTAGAATTTATAGAAAAAAAAAAAAAATTTCTAAGGTGTGTGAAGTCCTCCAACCCGCACTTGGCCAGCGTGGCAGACTATGGCCTTAACCCTCTCAATATGAGAGGAGACCCATATTCCAACAATGGAATTATAATGGGTCGATTATACCGCAAAATAACCGACTATTTTTAATAAAAAAGGACTATATATTGTTTGCTTAATTTTAAACATCGAATTCAAATATTTTACAGACACGAACGTACTATTATAACGTTTGGTATTGTTTTTCGATTAGTATTTAGTTACGAGCTGAGTGATTTCAGTGGTCGAGTATTGAGGTGAGCTGCCGAGTCAAGGCTGCCGGTTCGAGGCCGGCATGTGAACTCGCCGAGGTATGCTGTAAGGGTTTATGTTAATAAAATTGATTAACAGTTTTACAACCTTTGCCTTTTCGAGAAAAATGTTCATTAGTATGACTGGCATAACGTTTAGTAGCTGTATTTTGTTAGAACAGTTTAAATTTATTGATTTTATAATATTTAAATAACGTAACATTGCGCCTGCAATCCCCAAAGAGATACGCAGAGCATTATAGTACACCTTCACGAGTTACGTCATAGGAATCATCATGGGATAGATGGGGAGAATATTGCTTATATATCGGGTACGAATCGAGACTCAAAGCTGTTACTAGTAGTTCGAAGTCAAAAATCCCAATAGTACCCGACCTGGACGTCGAATCTTTAGAACAGCAGTCGTTCTTGCAACCACTGCACTAACAAAGCAGTCAAACTTTTAAATAACTGGAAATTAATTAACAAGTATGTTAGTTTATTTGTCGAAATTATATTAGGTTTTTTATTAAATTATTTGATCTAAAGTTTAGTGGCTATTTTGGTATTAGTGATGGATAATTAAGGAATAACAAATATATCACCCCACATCATTATCATAATCGTCATCAGCTTATCTCAGTCCACTGCCTGGACATAGGCTTCCCCCAATGAGCGCCATCGCGCCCTCTCCTCGGGTATATCACCTGTATATCACCCCAAATCACCGGTAGTTTTTATAATTATTTGAATTTTCAGTATCTTTTTGTAAATTAACTTTTTATTACGATATGCCTTTTTTAAGCTTTGTCTAAAACACCACGGTAGAGATTATAATATCACATGAACATCTTTCTGGTGTAGGAAAAGTCAATAGGAGGCCACTTGCAATTAAGGGGTTTCTCCAAATAGCAGTTAATTACTGCAGAAAGATAATTGAGTTCGAAGCAAATTGTACTTGGTGAAGTCAGAACACATGCTGTTAAATATACATATAACAAGGGCATTGTAACATTCCTTTAGTATAAACCACTTTTAATCTCTATGAAGACGGTGTTAATGTTGTAAATACATTTTATATCTATCTGATTTTCATAAATTAATTATTACGAAACGGAAAACGACATGTGTGTATAGATGAACGTGGAACAAGTAAGTCAGGTTTGTAAGATATTTGGAGCCCGATGTTCTTTGTCAATCCCGTCAGAGACCTGGCATGATGGTGTCATAATAGTAATATTAACTACGTAAACGTTATTATGGTGGAATAAGTGTGATTAATAAAAGTTAATAAAACAAACGACCTAACCTAACTTATCCACACACTACGACCTAACCCAACCTAACCTAAATCTACAACACTATGTATATTTACAATGGTGAAAGTAAAACTTGTGGTCCAGGTATTCTGACCTAATCTAATTTAATCCAAATCTACAACCGAACCTAAGCTAAATCTAGAACCAAATACGTGCATTTACAATGGTGAAGGTAAAACATCCTCTCCAGGTGGCCACGAAGGTAGTAATGGACAAGTTTGTAATTTAATGCCAGGCACTAAGTGGTGTAGAGCAAGCAGGCCGAGGCCGCGCGGTGCAGGCTGCGGTGGGCAATTAATCGATGAAGTAGAGTCAGTCACAAATTCCTATACATTTGTTTAAAATTGGAGACTCATGCAATGGTTATTACCATGTTCTTTTACAAGTACATTGGTTCCGTTCCATTCCACTGTTGGAACATGTTTGGAGTTTTGAGAACATTAATTAAAGTAAATTTTTGATGTGAGTTTATTGTCTATATTTAATGTAATTTTATTGCATTCAATAGTTTTAAATAATTCTTTAGTTCTCTGATGTTTCTAATTCTAAACAAATTTGCTTAACAGGTGTATGATATAAATAATATAATAGTCAAATATGTCAAAATATTTTGCAAATTACGTTTTTTTGGGTGTTAAACAATTTTTTGTAAAGTTTGTTGATTATGGAGATCATTAAATTGTATCCGAACTCAATCTAAGTATTTCGTTTTATTTAGGTGTTGGTGAGATGACAGTTTCGTTTGATAAACTTTGTAACATAGTCGCTAAGCCAGAAAGACTTCTATTCCCACTTACTCGTCTGATAACGAGTTTATTAAAAATATGAATAGTAACATTTCCGTTTTATTGCATTTGTTCCTTTTAGCAACAAAAAGTAAGATTTATTTGACTAAATATTTAGGAATGTACGGTACACCATATTCTTAAGGCGCGTGTAGCTTACAGCCCGCGCTTGCCAAGCGTAGCTTTAATCCTTCTCATTCTGAGAGTAACTCCAGTGGAACGATAAAATGACTGATGTTAATGTTGACCTTATAAAATAAATGCGATATTTTTCTCACAACGCTTCAAGCAATAAAAAAATCGTTAAATGTTAACCAATGGTATACTAAAAGTCAAACTTTATTGTGATTAGAATAATGCAGAACTACAGTAACTTTTTGATTAGTATATGTCATTCTTCATGATTAGGTGATATCTGAGACCTCGTCAGGGTTACTTATTATTTTTTGTGTTATAAGTGCAGAGGGATAAAACCAAAAAAGATCGGCAGTAAAATTATACTTTTCTTACAAAACTTCTTTGTAAGCAATGTTATTCGTTTATTGTTTGTAGCTAAAATATATAAATTATCTGGGTTAGTAACGTGAGAACAAGCGACGTACGTTTTTCTTAGTTGAGCACACAAGGGCAGAGCTCGATAATTTTATTTCTATAGATAAGATTTTTGACCAAACAAACATTTATGACAATTGAGCTGTTATGTGACATTTATGTAACATTACGCGTGTAATCCCCGAAAGGGTAGGCAGAGGTACTCCTCCAGTGCAGTACATTACATTTCACCAATTACCTTTACTTCCCGTGGAATATGTGGTGATCCTATTGCCATGTGACTATATTGACATTTGCAATGCAAGGAATTTACCGCCAATTAATAATATATATTGGACACTGGACAATTAATTTATATGTCATATTTCTATCGAGGAATTCTAAAGCATTTGTTACTCTGTCTTGCACTAGAATATCAATCACAATTTATCCAATCGTGAAACAACACTAAGTTCTTAAACGTTTCTACCGGTTTGGGGCGTCCATTAATAACGTGAGGTGATTTTAGAGATTTCTGACCCCCTTTTCTCTCCCGGGTGAGATTTCGTGAAATTTAACTCAACTTCCCTCCCCCACCCTCCAATCTCACATGAGATTGTTCAAAATGCGTGTATCTCGCAAATGTATCAAATTTATTCTAAAAATAATTTGCTTATTATTTTTATTTACGAGTCATCAAGACTACTATGAGATTACTACTTCTACTATTTAAGATTACTGAGTAAGTAGACTAGAATTACAGTGAAAAGTGAACAATAAAATTCTTAAATCGTTACAGCGTTAGTCGAGTCGCGCGTTTGGCTGGCAGTGGCACGTGAACAAACGACGGGCTACTGTGCAACTTTGCGGAGTTCGAAAAATCTCGGAAGTATTATTGGACATGACTTGGTCACGTTTTGGTAAATTTTTAATTAATTTAATACTATTTCTTGCAGTTTGACTCTTTTTCTTGCGAAAAAAAACCGTAATATTTGCAGAGACCTTCTCTCTCCCCAAAGTAAAATTAGATAAGATTCGACTTGATCCCCTCCCACGCTTGAACGCCTCACGTAATTAATGGACGCCCCCCTAGTAAATTTCTGAGAAATATGCTGGCTATTTATATTGCTGGCTATATTCCTGTTTTTACCAATCCATACTTTAGTCATTTCAGTCACCTGATATTCTATTCATTCACAGTACTCGTGTCCAGCATAATTGATGCAGTATAATTTATTTCGTTTTTCACATATATTACGTTTTTATCACATAGAGCGTGCAGATATAAAGTGAATGACGATTTTAGCAGAAGGACATGACGACTGTGACAACAACGATATATGTTCGGCATGTTCGGTGAGAGTTATAACGCGTGGTTATTGTAATTTATAATTTATTAGATACCTACGTCACATAGGTAAGTATTTATTAACATCGTATCATACATACATAGCTTTTCTGTCACGTCAGAAATAAATATTTTTAAACATCTGTTTCATTCCTAACTAGTGCAAGAACCTTGGAATTCACGTGCATTAGTTTTGTAATTTTTATATCATTAGTTACCATGTTCGGTATTATGACATTGAACATTTTTTCGCTCATTCAAAACGAACGTGATTCGATCAGGTGTCGGTAAACAAAGAAAGTAAACATTTGTGTTAGAGTCAAGTTGTCATGTTTATTAAATGTTTTCAGTGATAAATTTAATTGGAACAAGTTTCTAGGAAAAACTAGTATTTTTGTCGAGTATTAACCGTCATTAAGATTTTGTTTGCGTTGTACTTAAAAACTTATATAGAAGTACCTATATAAGAAAATGCAGCATACATATCAAATAAGAATTATAAAATCTGTTTTTTTTTTGTAATTATTTTTTTTCAACTACGCTGATTTGAACGATTACTGCGATTACTAATCTATCAATATAGGCAAAATGTTAAATAATTATCAAATGAGATATTTATAGGAAAATGAAGACTGATAACTTTGTACATATTAATATAATTTTTATATCGCCTTCCCTGGTCGTTTGCGGGTTGGGCAGATAGCACAGAGTAACAAATTTCTTTATCCTTACTAATCTGACGTGCTTCTTCAACATTTATAATTAACGCACGTGCACTGATATGAACAGATTAATAGTTTATCATAATCACCCCCAACCATCGCTGGATTGGCTCTCAGAATATGGAGGGTTACCTTATGAATGGAGAGAAATACAATAAAAAACCTTTGTGACACTCTAGGTGCCAGATCGCAATGTTTTAACAGCAACGGTCATGACCAGGCGTCTCGCGGCTGAGCTGAAACAAAAAAGGTGCGTCAACAGCGGTGACCTTGCCGCGCCCGCAGTGTTGAGCAACACGAAGTTGCGCTCGGGGGAAAAGCTGGCTTCTTTCTCACTTGCCTTTCTATAGTACGCTGGAGATAAAAGAAGTCAGGAATTCAAGCATGGTACATGTACCATTTACCTTTCTACAGTACCTCCTGAATACATTAAATTTAAATAAAAAAATATTACTTTTTCCGTTAAGTATCTCGTGGATTTCAAAAGGATTTTTACATTTACTTCATAATTGATGTATTTCTATATTAAATAGATGTAATAAATGATAAAATGATCGCATGAAGGCCTTTAGTTACACGACTGATAAATTCATACGCGCGTTCGTTGTGTTTTTCATTTACAGTTCCAATTAGCAGGTTTCTGTATGATTAATAATGAAAAAAAAATGTATGCAAAGGGCGTGTACTGAGAAAAAGGCTTTCTAGCGGAACAGGACAAGTGTCGCGCGGTCAGGGTTCCTCGCCCGTTGACACTTTCACTCACACGAACCTTACCAGAATTTACGTCACACTCAATTATTATATCACCACGAAATCTGCCGCCTAACTGGCGCATTGGCACACTACTGTAGTCATACTTATATTATTTGCTTAGATAATTTCTTGCTATTGTTCATCTGTCATCTATTATTCTCTAAAGCATACATGGACATTTTCACGTTGCAATGATTTATGAATAGATACATTGTTGGAAGTAGGTTTAAATGAAAGACGACTTAATTATCTTTGAGTGCATTTTAAAGATCTACTTTGCAGATGGCCATTCTCCTTTTATAACCTGTTACACTAATGTATGTATTCGTGTGTACATAAGGCAATATGTAAATATTATGTCTCATTATACATACATTCATATTCATAGTTATTTCGAGCACCATACGGGGTTCACCTACATATTCATATGTAAAAATTTTGTTTATGTCATTTCAGCTGCCCACTTGTGCTGGTGTAATTGTTCTGTGGTTGTTCTGTGGTTGCCACACACATACCTAAACATTAACAACTACGTATCTCTTCGTAGAATTGAGTTATATAACACATTTTAATTATTACTGGCTGTCGTAAATATAATCTTCGTTCTGAAACACTTTAACTGTAGATGTTGATTGAACTTACCACTTATATAATTCCAATAGGTTATAATAATAGTTTCATATAATAATAATATTGGTACAATACTCATAACAATTATTACATTATTACGCCAGGCCCCTTATGGGGTGACAGAGAACACTTTGTGTCAATTAACGCTAGCTTATAGAGCTGACGTGCTAATTATGATGATGGTTGTATTTTTATAGGAAATCCATAGAAATTCTTTTTTATTGTATAGCGTGACATAAGGCACAACCGACCCCTTGACGGTAAATGATCACCGCGGGTAGGGGCGATTTAAAATTATATAAGCATCAGTAACCCATTGATACCTATATTCTAGCGAAGAATCAGTCGGTTTTTACTTCTTAGTTTATTGATGCCGTAAGTACAATATCTCTAAGTATTCATCTACAGAATGAGCAACGACTGAATCTATTTATACTACTGATGAAAAATACTTTCAGTTTTTTTTTAAATTTAAATATTTTTAAGAGTTAAAGGCATATTACGCCACGCTGGTCAAGTGCGGGATTGGCCACTTGGCACACGCTTTAGAGAACAATACGGAGAATTCTAAGGTATGCAGATGTCGTTACGACGTTTTCTTTCACGCTTATAGCAAGTGACATTTATACCTTCAAACGCACATCATTTGGAATATGAAGAGGCGCGGATTTGAACCTAGACCCCTGAGAGACGGCAGCTGCATTCTAAACCGCTATATCGACTATCACTGCTTGCCTCAATTATGTCTAATGAACAGAAGGTACAACTTCGGCTTTGTTTGACATTGAATACAAAATTTTATGGTCCTCTGACTATTTAGGTGAAGTACACGCCATTTGACTTCTTCTGTAATATAAAAAAAATTACGAAACTGGCGCTTTGGTAGCTGAGAATTTCTTTTTTCTATATAATTTTAACTAATCCGCTCGAACCACTGCTATCTCAGGCCACTGCTGGACATAGGCCCCCGCCAACGAGCGCCATCGCGTCCTGTCCTCAGCTCGTCGCGTCCAGCTCCTGCCTGCATAGCAGATCGTCATCCCACCGAGCCAATTTGGCTCGAACCATACAATATTACAATGAGTGAAAATATTGACAAATTATCCTATTTACTTTATGTGTGGTTTAAACAGTTTATGGCCTCAAACATCTTCGCACTGAAACGATGCCTGACTAATAGTGGAATGATAAACAGTTACGATCACGAACCCAAGTGATATGAATGATACATAAATGATCCGAATGAATGAATGAATGAATGAATGATACATATATAACAGTATCTTACACATCGTCAAGATCATTAACAAGTACACTTACCGTAGTCCTAGGAGAATGTTCTTGTACTTTTCCCTTTTCATTTCCGTACATTTGAAGGGTCACAGACGCGGTTCACTGTTCATTTCACAAGCCGGACTCACGATCAACGCATAGCTTATAACGAGCCTACGTGCACAACACATCGTTTCACGGAAAATTTCACTAAACGCCCTCGCGCTCGTCACCACTGACGTAATACTGGAGACACTGCAACAAATGGAAATTATTAATGAATGTTATTAACTAATATACGCATGTATTTCTCGGAAAGGACAGGCAGAGAAGGGTAGCAGTCCCATAGTTCATCACTATGTCATACATTTTGCACAAATCCATGCTTTGAGCTACTGCTGAGAATTCCGAGTCATAGAAACCCAATAATACCCAATCTTTGCCCAACCTGGGCAAACCCAGGAATCCAGGAACTCCTACTCAACAGTCGCACAGGCAATTATCGGACCGATGGAGGTATGTTAGCAAATTGTATTGATAAAATAGTGTTGGTTAAAATTAGAAGTCAAACTGGATTACGACATCATTGCTGCCATTGTTATGACTTCCGCCAAGCAGCGAAGTTGTGCTCCAGTGACAGGAAGACAGACTCAGACAAAAGGCGTTCCGACTCAGTTCTCAAGTGAAGGAATTCATTAATGACCAATGTAACTTTTCCTTAATGAACTGTACATAGCTTAGCCTTTATATATTGTTCTTTTATACCTAGGCCGGTAAACAGGCAGATGGGCCACCTGACATTAAGTTGTCACCGTCGCCTATGGACATTGAAAACCCAAGAGTAACTAATGGGTTGCCGTCTTAGAAGGAGAGCTTTCATTGCGCTTTTCTTGAAAGACATCTTAAGAATTAAAGATAACTTTAATTTTTGTTATGTACCATAAAAATATATTATATATTACAGCGATTATGCGATTGGAATAGAGTAATGCGGTTCAATTTAAAAATTTGCTGTCTACTGATTGGTGTGTTGGTTTTATGGTCGTCAGACCGTTCAGTCGGGATAGTGGATTCAGTTTACTTCTTGTCGAATTGGGTGATTAACACAAGTATTATTTTGTGTCTGGGTTGGGATTAAACCTTTATAAGTATGTAGCTATGTAATTATATAATTATGAGCATAGTTTATCAGTCGTATAACGCATTCTCTGCTTAGCTTGGGATCATATGGAAATGTGTGGAAAAAATCCTTGGATAATTTTCAATGAAATATTCATTACACTGATATTATGTTTACACTGTTCGATGTATACTATACTAATATATGTATATTGGTACGCCTAATCGGTAGAGCAAAGATTATAAATGCAAGCAGACCCTGACACGACGAAGTCTGACACGACACGAAAGTCGTAAGTGGCGCTATGTTAGTATTATTATATCATCACGCCAGGTCCCTTATGGTGTAGGCAGAGAACACTGAGTGCAAAATATCTCTATCGTTACAGAGCTGCCGTACCTTTTCTATATTTATCACTTTGTGACTTTAGTTATACATGAAAGCAGTTTCGGAGATTTCTAACTCCCCATCAGGTAGTATATTTAAAGGAACGCTGGATTGCGTTGGTACAAATAGAAAATGCGATACTGTTTTTGAATGAAAATTTACTTTTTTATCTAGATGCGTTTAATACCTACTCGAATCACTACATGCTCTCTACCTACTATCTAAGGGAGCTGCCGTAACGATATAATAATAATAATGTAATAATAGCACGTAACTAATGGAAAAGTGGGTGTTACAGTTAATAAGTAGCTTAGAAATGTGGAAGTTACAATAATAGTTACGAGGCTTGTATATTTTGGGTTTCGTAGCGTTTATGAGTGAAAATACATTTGTTTATATAAGTAACGCGTAATATTTACAACGTAATATTAACAGTAAATATCCTTACGACAATAAAAAAAACGACACGACAATATTTCTGTTTTTTTTCCATATTGGTCACGAATAAATCTTGTCTTAAGAATGAATAAAAAAAAAAGTAATATCACGCCTGTATACCTGCACTGTATACCTGTATACCTACTGTATACCTGTACGCCTGCTTACCCCATCTGGGATTACTCCCAGATGGGGTAAGCAGAGGAGTGTAGCACACTCCTACGATTCACCAGTGCATTCACCTTTATAATGGTTTTCATTTATTAACCGATTCTGTCAATACTTGACATAAAAATATTAATTAACAGGGTTTTTGAAAAGTCAAAAATAATAGCGGTGGTAGATACGTTATTTAAATAGTTTATAGATTCGCACAGATTCTTCACAGGCTTTAATAGTCAAGGAGAAAAAGTCAGTAAATAGACCTCTCAGTACCCTCTCAAAATAAGAAGAAATGTTCCCATGGTGTGGCATGATGAGTCCGATATTGAGTATGCCGGATAGCTTATCGCTCGTGTCGATATTATGTAAGCTTACTGTCAGCAGCTTATAAATCGGTTTTTATAATTTCAATAAAGGGGTTACTAATCTAACGATGCTTACGTTTAGGAAAGGATAGCTTGTTATTTTTTGTACAAAATTATATATTAAATTATTTCACGTAAAATGAAAAGGTTGAGTTTAATGCAAAATATATGTTGATAAACATGAAATATGTAGCATAGAGAATAACAATTGTTATGTAACAATGAATATCCGCAAAATAATGCCCAATTCTATTTTGTCTATGCCTTTGTCTATTCTTGTATGTACTATGATTGAATGCGTGTGTGAGTCTCTGTACACTAACTTGATCCAATATTCCAAGTAGGTCGTCGTAGTTCAGGCTAGACTCGCTTTTGTCCAACCCAATATCTGTATTGCGACACATTTTTCGTAAGAGCGTTAAGCTAAGAGCCGTCCATGGCATTATTTGACTATTAATGTGCTGATTCAATCTTTAATTGTACCACGTACAATTCTTGGTCGTTACTATAATATATATGTTGTACAATAAACATCCCGCCCTTTTAATGTTAAGTGGTTGCTGTAGTTCGTTGACATTAGTATCGGACCTTGACTACAACTGGAAGTGGGAGGGGGGGGGGGGAGCGCATGACCATTGACGACTAATTGAATTATTATAGTTTGAAGAACCTTAGCTAGGCACTTAACATAATTTATATAATCCCTTAATCGGCGCAAGAATTACTTCTAAGATCTTCTAAGATTATCTTACCCTATTTTAGATCCGCACTTTAGCAGCACAGTTCATATGCGCCGGAACCCTTTCGCTTGCGACAGGATATATTATGTGTTTGGTTGGCGAATGTAAATGAGTTAACGCGACTGGTCACGCAAAATATATATGTAGGTGCTGATCACACCGCACCTGATACAGGTGCATTTGCTACCTGTGTGTTTACTTATAGAATTTTCATTTACGAATTTTAAAATACATAACTGCATATTTACTTAGAAGTCCGGACGGTCTTTTTTCCCACGGGCTTATAAGATGCGGAATGAATCGAGGTATTTCTGGAGCGCACTGATGAAGGGTTTTCAAGAAAAACGTGAAACAAGGTCGTTTACAATGCCCGCTACGCATTTGCAATTACTCTAGTGATACGCTTGTTCCTAGGCGATGACGACCAATTACCATCAGATATCCTGTCCTCCTGCTTGCCAGGTATAATAATAACAAAATGTTTCTTGGTAGTCTTTACGTATAAGTCACATGTAATTAAAAAAACACAGCTTAACTTATTTATACTTAATATCTCTTTATTTATTAAATTCAGTTTTTCTTTTAGCTAGTTAGTTCACCTAATATACTAAGCCCAAAGAAATCTTAAAGACATGTCTCCTAAAGACGCACGTTTTGGTATTTAATAAAACTGTCAACTTAAAATTCCTAACACTATACAAACATGTAGCTTCGTGGAACTTCCCGATTTATATTCTTGGAACATTCTACACTGATTTAATAGATAGTTCGATGTACATTCGTGAGAAATTGCGAATGTTTCCTTGCCAAGAAAGTAGAAGGATTTCTACCGTTTAGTTAGCATCTTAGCATACGCTATATCACCTCGGGTTTTGTACGGAATGTTGATCTGTTGTAAATGTAGAGTCCAGGACCTTTACTTAGATCTACATATTTATAACATTAGATAATCTCCCCTTCGCGATAAAGGGTTCAATGCACGAGCAGTTCATTGTTCTGATTTCTCCAATATACCAAATTTAAAATGCATGTACATATGTGACGAATATTTTATAGCTGAGTACAGCAAATGACATGTACAGTGATTACATGTCATGTAAGCTTGGCCTATATAATGTTAAACTTATAATAATAATAACGATGCTGCTCTCTCTGCTTTTATTGTCCGTTCTTTCTTATTCGTTCTGAATATTAATTATAAACGGGATATCACAGATTACAGTCGTAATATTTGCAATTAAAATTTATAATCAAAAGAAAGCACAACAATTAAATTGTTATGGAACACAGCAATTATTATAATGCTTTATCTGCCTCACGTTAAATGAGAATTCCTGTTTTT
>DWMG01000680.1:0-17986 GCA_018244855.1 Elbella merops
AAAACATATTTGTTGAGAGCTCGTAAATTGAATATTGGGCGGGCAGAGCCGTTGCTTTTGCGAGCCAAAAACATCGGCGAAAGAAAACTTCGTGATACTGGGGCTCGCTCCAAACCCCCTGAGATTTCATTTTGTCGATCGGAGCGTCCATTTCGGTTGAATAGGATATTTCCAAGGTTTATCGGTGAATACCTGGGTGCAAGAGAGGGGGTTTGGTCCCGAAAGGTATGCGGTACCCGGTTATTATTCTGATTATTACTTTCGGTGCTTTTAACGTTTTCCATCGACTGATAAATAGCGCCAGGCGGCCCGCTTCGAAGTTCCTCATGTCAGAATTTACGACGCTTGGAGTCCGTGACATTACGAGTTTGGGAGAAAATTCTTTTTGACCAGGTTTTTTAGATTGATTTCGGGGTTTTGGAGCTCGTCCCCGAAAGGGATCACAATCATTTGGTGCGGCCGAATGATAGGTACTGTGTCTCTGGTAATGAGTCTTGAATCCACCCTGCGGGGGTTGATTATTTTGACAACAGTTATGCTGACTCTATGAACATACCTTGCGAAGGTGTGTTGTGAGTAGAGTGCTCCTGTGAGGAGGTTCTAAGCTTTGCTTGTCCCTACCTGCGAGGTAGAGGGTGGAGCCTTTTTTACAGGCCAAAAACATTTACGCACCCCTCCAGCTTTCTCAATTGCCGTTGTAAATTTGCCTGGTTAAACAAATTTGAATTTGTCGGAGGTATTTTGCGTAATATAGACTTGACCAATGGGTCCCTTGCCTGTTTAAGAACGCAGTCCCGACGAGTTTGCAATATTTCTGCTCGATGACCACAGAATATCTGCAACATATCTGTAGAGATTTTTTGGTAATCACAGTCAGAGAAAAGTTTAGATAATTTTGAATTAAGAGCGCTAAAATCTGAGTTTGCCTCTCTAAACCACTGCGTAAAGTCCTTAAGCACACTGTTAAGTGCATCCCGTTGCTTAATAATACATAAGGTTAGAGCCGCAAAAGCTCTGTCTGCATGTATTAAGTTTAGAGGAGATTAAAACGTCCCAACCTCTCACCTCTATATCCGTAAAACCCGGCGAGTGATTATACAATTTCTGCGTCTCGGAATATCGAATCTCATTCCAGGAGTTACTGTCAAAATGTTGAAGATCACACAAAAGCTTTAAATGAGTTTCGGAGCTCTTGGGCATTGCAGGCTCTTTTAATTTAGTTATCATATTAAAAGAGATTTGATTATCATTAGGCACTCACACGTTAGACACGTGATCACTTAAATCATAGAGGTTACGACTAATGTTAGAAAAAATTGATAATGAGTAGTCATCTATTGAATTATTATTATAATTGTTAGTGTTTATTTGAATTCCGTTGCTGCGGGTAGACAGACATTTTCGGAGTTCCCGATTCTCTTTTGATAGTTGCCGATACTTCCGGTCGGATCTGCGATGTTTATATTTGCCCTCCCCTTTTCTTTTTGTTTTGGGATTGGCGATATTTTCCAGCACTCGAAGACGAAGGAGAGGAGTAGTCACTGCTGCTACTATTGCTCGAGCTTGAACTACTGCTTCGACTTCGGCGTTTTTTATAGGAAGTAGATGGCCCCGCTATTGGCTCAGAGTTGTTAACAACATCTCCTTCCATGCTAAGAAAAAATACAACACTTTCGAAATTAAGTAAAAAAGCGAACGGATAACCCGTTATAGATCGAAAGATAAGAGGTACTCACTTATTCTGAGACTATATTACTACTTTGAACACTTCAACTACTTAAAAATAACTCTTTCGTTATGTATGTATTACAAGTGTAGACTATTTAAAAGGATCAAATATTTTTCGGTTGTCATGTGGGTAAACCATATTTTAGGTATTTCCAATGCACATGACATTTTAATAATAATTGTTACGTAAACAGAAGAAAGAACTACTGTTCTTTAAAAATATTGAAAGTTAATAAGTTTCAACTTCTAAACAAGTATACAATAGAGTAAAACTTTAAAACTCACTGGTAAACCTCTTGGAATACTTTTATCACTTTGAAGCTAACACTGTTAGATAGATATTCCACAATTATTTCGGAACACTTTTTCACTTTTGAAATATAGGTATTTGAAAAAATAAAGTTATTTTATGTCAGCGTTTAGCTAGCACAACTTTACTCGGCGGGAAACAAGACGCCGATGAAGCAAGAAGCTGGAGGGCACGCGTCGCGATCACCCCCACCCTGCCTGTGGTGGTGGACGTTAGAAAGAGAGGGATATACGTAAGAAGAGGATAGATGTATCAAAGGCGGGAAACGTAGTGCCTATCTCAAATAATAAGCTTCGAATAAGGTAAGTAAATTAATATGCGTTCTATTGTTAGGTAAAACGCTTCTAATAATAAAAATTACATCTTTGTATATATTCATCAAAGAAAGTACAAGACATACCTATAGGGAAGTATGAAACATTTTAATGAACATGTTTTAAAGATTCAAAACTATTAACAGTCATTTAAAAAAACAAACAAAGAATTACCCCTTTTTTATAAATTACGGTTTGACGGTAATTTTTTACATTTTATGAATCACACTAAGCATTATTTCATTGTAGTTCTAATACAATCGAATCCCAAGTTCTATTTATATGAACTCATCTTGTATAGTGAGTAATCCGTTCTGTTATTGGACAGTGCAAACTATGTACAACCCGCAGAAATCGACTCGTCACTTGCGAGGTAAGTGCGCTACCTGCCGGTCACCTGATGCCGCCTACCGATAACGGAAGCACGGAAATTAGCTTCGCTTTTGTTATACTCGCGTGTGGGATGTTTTCAAACTTCAATAAAACCAAACATATGATAAAATGAAACAAATACTGTCTATGCAGTTAACACGTAGTTACGTCATTAGGGCGGGGTGGCTGGTCAACTTCTGCGAGTTATACAATTGTCATGCAGTGTGGTGTGCATCTATTGTGTTGTTGTCCAGCGAGTGCGTATTCAACACACGTACTGGGTGGCGTACATTAACATTATTACCAAGCGAGAACATACTGTATTCAACATTAACCCGTTGGGTTAGTAAATACGTTTACCGTCACCGAAACATGTGTCAATGTGAATCTGATTATTAATAATGCAGTTAACCATACCCAAAGTGCTGTAAGTGTTATATCGCAAGGTTAAATGATGTCCTTGAATAGATGCGGCCAAAGCCTTGCTAGCGATGAGGTATAGTCAGAAAAAGAATGATATGGAATGTTAGTGAGAGACGGAACTAAAAACTAGGGAATGATGTTGACAAGCCGTAAATAGAATAATGTAAAGTAAGAGATGCAATTAGGTACAATATGAACAATTTGCATACGTGTCTAGCCCGAGTTAGATAGCTCGCTCTCCGATACACTTCAAACGCTGGTGACAAAAAAATCTTTTATAGGTCTGTACTGTGTAGGCAGTCTGGTACACGAAATTAAAATAAAATGTACTCCATCCTCCGTCTCCAAATACAGCTCAGTATCGAATGGAAACAAATTAACGTAAAGAAAAGAAACAAGTATGAAATTATATTAAAATACCATAATATTCGTCTTAAATAGACATTTAAGCTTATATAAAAAAATATTATGATTCGAATGGAATAAAATATGCGGAAAGGTTAGAACACAATAAGTCGTGGAGCATTTTATAGGTTGTAAAAAGAATTCCTCACCATTTGGCCCGTTTCGACCAGTCCTTAGGGGTCCAGTGCAGACATTTAGAGTCAATTCGTAACAATTTCTTCTCCATCGCTTTCTCGTGCTGTTGTATCGTTTCCTGTAATGTGAAAGTATATACGGCTAATTGCACCGCAACGACACTGCATGTATTTTAATATTCATTGTAACCATAACTGTTTTTGCAATAAACCAATACTATATTTCAAGTCCGACGTTGATATTTATCGAAAACCTTCAACATCATATAGCAAGAAAAATTAAACCTGTATCATTCAATGGAGACTAATACCTGGTTGACGGATATGATGTACTGTCCCTTGTAGTAATTGATTAGGTTCAAATTTTGCAATGTGCTTATAACATCCTCCTTCTTAATACTGGTTAGTTCACATATTTCACTGAAAATAAAAAAGAACAGTAAATATTTGTTTGTTTGAACGTCTGTATTGCTTTAAGGTGTTTTCTATTTGAAGTTAGCCACAAATTAGTTACATGAGGTAGTTTCTTTAATATAATGGTCTGCTTTCAGACCCCTTCAGCAATTTGAGATCATGAGCTTACGGGTTATTTGCGTAACCATTGTAATTATTACGTGAGGTTTTACTACTTAGGATATTATACAGTGTGTAACAGAATTTTGAAAACTTCTACAAACCCAGTCAATACTAATTATTTTGAAAATGTCGAACTGTAGTTTATCCCCCTCTGCTTATTATTACTTACTCACTTTATAGTTATAATAGGTTTTTCGTTGTCTCCTACGGGCTTAGCATGCATTAATATGTCCAATATCGTTTGTGCCCAGTAGCTCCTATACGATAACAGTCCAAGATCTGACAGAGGTTTTTCTGGAGAGCCGGTTTTGCCCTCAAATTTTGATAATTCATAACCTGTAACAAAAGGAAAAGATTAAAATATTTACACACGACGATACAAGGCTAGTCTCAGATTTTTCCAACTACGTCTTTATCAAGTACTTTAACCAGCCGACGCCACCATACTTTGCTATCTATTTTATGCATTTGAAGTTATATTTGACTTTATTTATAACTTACAAATATTCACATCGCGTGTAAGTCTAAACGCAGGCACACAATGTTGTTGGCAGGACGTAAGCTAACCCTGCGGCGCTGCTGACATCAACTGTTAATGTTCAATATACGAGTATAAATTATAAATACTAAAGTCATGTTCACGGAACTTACTAAATTCTATAAGTAGTTTCCCATAGCCCTTCCGCTGGTACGGAGGCAGCGTCAGTATGCACGCTACGTTGTAGTCTTCTGTGCTTTCTTTTTCCTTTGAAAAGTATCCTACTATGTGAAATCCTGGAATATAATACACCATTTATATTTATTCGGATATCAATGTAAGATTAATTCTAGATAAGCGGAATATTGCACACCACCTGGGCTCGATAGCAGCACCCGGCGGGGGATAGATGGATTTCATAGAAGCATGTATATTAAAAAAAGTAACAAGTATTTATATAGTAAATGATTTGTTAAAATTAAGCGATTTCTTCTGTTTGCTATCGATATCGGTATATGAGACAAAAATAACGAATTACAACGTCCAAAAACGTGATCACGCTACTCAATTCAAGTGCATTGAATTATTAAATGAAATTGAAATAAATTAATAGTAAACCAATAACTTGGCGTAATGATATAATAATAATAAATAAAAAATTTAACAGTCGAATCTGACGCCCGAATACTGTTGCTTTTTTAACACTAAAAAGAGTTTCTCATTGGAAATATATTCTAGATCACCTCTGGAGTCGAACTCGGTCATGACGTAGAAGAGGAAGGGGTCGGTGTCGTAGTAGAGCGTCTTGTGGTCGAGGAAGAGCTTGGCGAGCAGGCACAGGTTCTGCGCGTAGACCTTGTTCTTGCGGCCGTCGATCTCGAAGAACGAGATGCTGCCCTTGCGGTAGATCTCGTTGCCCGGCGGGTGCTTCAGCTTACACTTGATCTATCACACAAAAGTACCCTGTTCACATATTAGGGATGTATTACATTATTCACTGCCTCCTTAGTTTAGGTCGAGATGTCCTGGCTTCATTCTCGGATTGAACAAACGTAACTGGTGAAATGTGGGAGTGTAGTACTCTTCTGCATAACCCTTCGGGAAGATATAGACTATTACTTTACATTTATTATTATTATTATTATTATGCATTTGGATTAAAAGAGGTGAGGACCTGAATGAGTGGCGCCGATTATAAGAGCTTTATTTCCAGCAGTGTACTTAAATACCGATGGATGGATGGAGAAAAATACAAAAAATAACAATCTAAAGGTACATGTGTGGCTCTCGTAATCAGACTAAAAGACACTCCCTCAACATCAGGTCTTTGCAATATTCCATCGAAGAACTGTTGTTCTTTACACGCCCACTATTATTTATAGTCCAAGGCTAAAATAAGTGTTACATCACGAAGTCTACCATATTGTTTCCTGTTGTTGAAACAAATTGAAATTGATGATAAATGTATGAGAAAAATGTAAAATTAATTTCTATACTCACTAGATGTCTCTCTAGGCACTTTTTACTTTTTCTGTACTTCAAACAAAATTCACAAATATATATGCAGGGTAGGTTTACCATTTCCTGAAAATGTAATAAAGTGTATTAATGCAAATATAAATATATTATAGGGGTAACCACAAGTATCTTTTAACTTTGAAAGTAGAGTCAGAAAATATAGGTATCGATAATATCAATAACTATAGGGTGGAGGAAAAGTAATGGGCGAATGTAAATTGGTGCCATAACTACGAACAAAAAAAATGGCTTCTGTGTTCGTAGAACGTTTTTTTGAAAGCGTAAAAGTAACAAAGTTAAAAAAAAATATATCGGCCATATGCTCAACGCCAGCATCGGCCCTGGTCATGTGAGCGATAGCAATTTTTAAATTAGACATTTATACATTATACACTTCCAAATAAGTCCTATAAAAACAGAACCCAACTTTTCTCGTTTATAACTAAATGGTAGCCCATTCACGTAAGTCTTTGCATTTGCACCACGTTATGTATTAATGATAATGGTAATGCTCCTCTTCACCTACCCCGTGAGGGACCGATAGTAACGATATTATAATAAAGTCTTTCAGGCTGTCTCTCAAACTTTATAACTCTGAGTAGAAGAGGCGCTTCTATTCGAGAGGAAATAATTTGAGATGCTGCAAGCCATATACTGGGTGTTAGGGATCGGATTTCCGATATTTCACCCACGTATTGTACTCCAAATTTTATCGACCAAAAAACCATACAAAGGGGGGGTCGCAACCCTCAACCCTCTGAATGGGAGCCATTTTAAAATTTCATATCTCGTATTTTTAAGTTCATTGAAACTCTATTTTTTATTATCTTATCCTTTCCACATATTTGAAAGAAAGAAGGTGCAGTGCAGTGATATCCTAGTGGTTAAGAATTCAGCCCCTCACTCCGGGGTGCTGGGTTCAAATCCATGGCGCGCACCTCTTTACAAAAAGTGCGTTTTTAATTTAAATATCACTTGCTAACGGTGAAGGAAAACATCGTGAGGAAACCTACACGTCTTAGAAATTATAAAAAAAAAAATAATCTAAAGTGTGTGAAGTCTGCCAACCCGCACTAGGCCAGCGTGGCAGACTATGGCCTTAACCCTTTCAATATGAGAGGAGACCCATATTCCAACAGTGGAATTAAGTGGGTCGATTATTATTTATTATTATTAATGAAAGAATGGCAGAATTTTAAAATGGATATACGAAGTGAATGTTGATTGATGCAGGTGTCGTGGCAGACCAAGAAACCTATCTTGAGCAAATAAATCAGATACCAAGAGAAGTCTACAAAATCGGCTTGCCTGTATCAAGAGAGTGATGCACATAAAAACGTGTCAGTGTGAGCATATACATATATGTATATTTGGTAGTTGATACAGTCTGCAAACCTTGTAAGGAGTGACAGTATAATCATGTTCCTACCACCCTGGAGTGACAATATAACAACACTACGATACAATTATGTATTCTTTCAATTTATTTTTATTAAGAAAAATAGAACAATAAGCATCACGCGGATATCGCTACAAACGGATATAAAAACCTTGGAATTATTCTTGTGTGGAAGGGAGCCGTATCTTTTACGAGGATAACATAAGTGTTCTTTCTTATTAAATCCACCCGAGGTTAATTCAATTGCCACCGGCGATGAAACGTGGTATTTTCGTGAAAAGGAACTATGAAAAGCTTATTTTGTATCGTAAATTGCACGGGTTGATTAGTAGCCTTATCTGTAAGTCAGATTTGGCAGTTTAAAGTGCCTATCGCACGCCGGCCGCCCGCTAGCGCGGAGGTCTTTTTGGTCCGCCGCAAACACATCCGACTTTACGACCTGTGTAAGTCCCCGCAAATAGAAATGATAGCAGCGTTTCTACGACTAAATACCTATAACTACTTAACCGTGAATGTTAAGGCGACAGGAAATATTTCTGGGTATCTTTTAAACAAGACTAAAAGGTTTCGGGTTTAGGGTCCTTACTAAGGGAGCTATAGATCATATTATGTATTATTTTGTGCTTTTTTGTTTTGTGTTTTGTGCGGGGTGTAAGGGGTTCCAACTACCATCTCAGGAGCCCAAGTCAACCTCTCCTGCACGTGGTGCACCCTGCTATAACAGCCAAGGCTCTGGCGACCGGCTGATTGCGGTATAGCGCAGTCTAAATAGGCACTGCTAAAAGTTCCGCCCGCCGACGGGCAGCAGCGTCGGCGGTGCGAAAAGCAGTGTGCCCTGTGATCTCCAACCAGACGATAGCTGTACTTTATTCTGAGTGTCTTTACGATTATGATCTACACAATAATATTGTGTGTGTATTGTCTTGTGATCACGGGATATGTAGATACATTTAGCTATGTCTATTTACATGTTTTGATAACGTAAGATAAGTACCTACTCGTATATATTATAATATAGCGTCATATGGTATATCTTCCTATATTATTGCACCTTTAACCGTTCACTTTTACCGATAGGTTTATGTAAGGATTGGAACAAGTACCTATAGAAGGTGATAAAATGTAAAACCCACTACCAAGGTAAATATAATTTTGTTAGGAAGATGATTTTTACCCGTTTTCGGTTTAAAAATATAAGATTTACAGTCAACATCCGTACTCTATTACTTACGTAGGTATACAATTAAAGCAAAAATGAACATAAGCGTTTTTAATAGGATATTAAACGTTAATTATTTCGTTTTTAATGATTTTTGATTACATGTATTTTTTTATTCATGACAATTAAGCAAACCAATACAGTAATAGTCGCTATGTCATAAGCCTTTTGTAGTTCCATTGTTGGATATGGGTCGCTGCCCAGAGCTAAAGGGTTAAGGGCACAGTCTGCCACACTACTAAAGTGCGGTTTGGGAGCCTTTACACATTTTGGAGAACTGCAAGGTGTACGAGTTTCCTTCGTATGTTTTGACATTCTACATCGTTACAGAAAACGATATTTGATCTTAAAAGGCACATAATTACATTAAAGTGCCCGCCTGTAGAGGTGCGCGCTAGAATTCGAACACTAGAGTTCTGGAGTAGGACGCTGAATTTTAAATCATTAAGCCGCTTAGTGTCAGTCAGCGTTTCCGTTATCACAGTAAAAGTAATAAACATTGATACCGCAGAGTATTAGCTTTTTATATACAGTTTAAAAAAAGAACGTTAAGAAGGAAAACAAAAAAGAATCCTTTTAAAAAAAGAATATGAATGAAAATACATCTTTTAGAGAAACAGACGCGAACGTTAACTGACAGCGCGTGTGACAAGCGTTGTTTCAATTTCTCATTCCAAGAATTCGCGATATATGGATGTCATTCATGCTTTTACACCTTTATTTTGTATGCAAAATACGTATAAGATACCGAATATTCAGAAAAAATGTTCAGAAAGACAAACACCTACGTTCATACTCTTTCGAAACCGGCGTGCGCGTACGAAGAGAGCTAGGCTAGGACTGTGGAAGCATCTCAGGTCTATAAGAATTGAGATGTGGTATTCGGTGCTCTCTGTCTGCCCTATAAGGTGCCTGGCTGGACGATTTAATAATTAAAATAAGACAAATATTATATATTACGGATATGATATAAACAGTAACTTTTTGTTAATTGAGTGTGAAATTTTGGCAGGGTTGGAAGTGAGTCAGGAGGACAACAAAACATTTTTGGAGAGAGTACGATTTTATTACATTTTGTTTTGACTACCAATTTTAGTATGTACCTATAGCTTTTATATTGAAATTATTATTGACTAAAAATATTAATGCTCATCAAGAAAGATCAATCTAACATTCTAACGTGTTAATGATCTAACTTGTTAATGCCTGTCTCGTTGGTCGAGTGATTGCAAGCGCGACTGCCGATAGAGAGGTCCTGGGTTCAAATTCCAGGTCGGGTATTATTGGATATTTCTAATTTAGAATTTCTAGTAGTGACTCAGAGTTTTGATCTGTGCTCGGTGTATGGCAATAAGCTCACCATCTATTCCATGGGATGGAAACGTAATTGGTGAAATGTAGGAGTGTACTACACTCCTCTGCCCATCCCTTCGGGGATTATAGGCGTAAAGTATCGCGTTTATAATCCTATAACGTAAAAACGTAATGATTATTGTATCAGAATTATAATGTTCCTTTCAGCATACGTAAATTGAATAAGGCTTCAATTTCGAAGGCTCGTTGGCTGATATGTGACAAATTAAATTTTATTATCCGATGTTCTACGCCATCGGTGGAAATTGTAATTGAATTATTATTTCATGTCCATTAGGCAAATGAGACGAAACTGAAATGAATATAATTTCGTATAGGGCCCTAAGGGCAGATTTACACTATGAAATAAAATTTACATGACAAAGATAATTGGAATTTATAAGCCGTGCGATGAGATAGATGTTTTGTATGAAAAGAGCAGCAAAGGAACAGATAGTATTTGAAAATGATTGCTGCCGTTTGCGACATTTGCAAGCGACCTGCAATTGGACTGTGTAGTACAACTAGTTTCACATACTTCATTGAGTTATATATATATGTATATTTGCTGGTAATGTAGAAATATAACTAGAAATATTCTAAATATATATTAGTGGTGTCAGTATACACGTACGGCAGTTGATTGCAGTTATATTGTAGAAATAGTCTCAATATACTCGTATGTTTGTACATCAATCGAGTTAATGTATGTTCGTATAATTGCAGTTAATATTATTTGACACTGTTCACAGATCAGATGTGTTGCTTTCCGAAGATTGATAAGGTTGATTGCTGTATTTTAATATAGTTTCATTGACTCATTAGTGTGATTTTAATCGTCATTAAATCTTTAAACTGGTCCATTGATGATCTCTTCTCCCCATGATAAACCATAGATATTGAGTCTACTTTTTGGATATTAAATAGAGAGATCTGAAATAAATTTTAATGTATTATTATAATATATTCAGACCCAAAGTTCTGGATATAAAAATCTGATGTTAGGTCACGCCACGCGATGTTTTCTCACGGAAAATTTCGCTGTTCAAATTGGTCCAGTGCGTATAAAAGTCATTTGAATTTTTATTATAAACGCCTAGCAACATTTCGCAGGCGTCACCGCGAAACACGAGACTGTTGGATTCAGGATTTCTCTTTTTTGTACGACCCGTGTCTTTTTTTAATTATACCTCGGCTGCGATGGCAAACAATGCTGCGGCATCAATATTGTAAAGGGGCTGAAATTTCTACATTTTTATATGCTTTACAATGTATACATTTTGTAACGTATAGATATGAATTTTAGGTGAGGCTGCGACAAAATAAATTTTGCAATGATTCTTTGGTAATAGCATAAAGATAATATAAAAGAGTATTTGACTAAATATGTAAGATACTATTTAGTCTGCTATTGAAACTAAGGCGAAGATGAATATTACACTGTTTGTAAGTGTATCGATAACAGAACTGAAGATATTATATGTGCGGCTATCTTCCTGTGATCAAGAAGCTCAAGTTTACTGAATAAATATTAAAAGTTTTTAAAAAAAAGATCATTATACTATACGAGTAAATACGTGACCGCCAGGATTTGAACCCAACCTCTTTAAAGAGGAAGGCTGAACTCTGAACCATTAAATTACCATTTGATGACTGTAGGTTCCGAGGGAGACAAGGTCTCGCCCATCTTAATAAAAGAGG
The DNA here is from genome assembly GCA_018244855.1 of Elbella merops. NCBI lineage: Eukaryota > Metazoa > Arthropoda > Insecta > Lepidoptera > Hesperiidae > Elbella > Elbella merops. The sequence goes on from DWMG01000680.1 coordinate 11,931, forward strand.
TCAGATATTGGTTGATAGGTGAGACAAAAATCTTCGAACTCAGTGCTTTTTTTGCCTATCCCTAAAAGGGCCTGGCTTCATAATGTAATAATAAAAATAACAAATTTTCAATATAAGGTACCGTTATATTCATTAAAAATAGGAATATCTTTCGTTCGTCATAATAAATATTAAGCTCGTCTAATAATAAATATTAAGCTCGTCTTTAGCCTCCACTTCCTACTTCATTATGTAACAGCTTTAAGCTCTAAGTGTTCATATCGTGGAAAGCATACGTAGTACATTAACTCGTAAGTACCCGGATCATTACAGGAACACCTGTGAATATGTAAATGAAATGTCTTCGATGTCTACAGAGAGAATCATATGCGAAAATGATAAAAAATGTGTAAGTTTTTATCTCTGCTACATGCCATTAGGCATTAAGTACGCCCTTGTATCCCTTAGCATAAGGTGTTACAAAAGAATAAATAAAATAAATAAATAAAATCTGTATGATAAAAAAAAAATGTCGCTTTCCACGATCTCAATAAGAAGGTAGAATTGAGACGTTTTAAGAAAAATTATAAAAGTTAAAGACAAATTGTGTTAACACTTTGCCTGCGAATACACAAGAAGAACAATCATTGTAATTACCGCTGATAATATTATAAGTGAATTTTATTTGTTACTGGTGAAGTTATCCACTGTTCAATTATTTGATCCAGTTTAAAATTGGAAAGAGTAAGGAAAGTGATACAGTATGTACATTATTAAGCATTCGAAACAAAAGTTGTTCCGAAACTCTCTCAGTAAGTTTGATTGTTGTTACATATTTGTATTTAATAATAACTTCGTTATACAAATAATAATCAAGAATTATTTATCTAAATATTGTAATGTATTGGTAATATTAGCTACTTAATAACCTTTAATATATACTATGTTAATTACTGATAATATAAACACAATTATGATTGCCTTCTTGGAAGAGTGTTTGCGAGCGCGCCTGCTGATTGAAAGTCCTGCGAGGCGGTCTAGATTTTATCCCCAGGGCGGGTAAAATATTACTCGCTTTTTTCTAACTTGAAATTCCTAGGAACGGAGTCTGGATCGGTGTCCAGTGTATGGTAATAGTTCCACTCCCAATTCCAAAGTAGGTCGTATAATGTAACTGTTGAATCGTAGGAGTGTGCCACGCTCTTCTGCTTACCCGTTCAGGAAAATCCACGCGCGTTGTAATGTTACGTAATAATACTTTAACTATAGTGAAAATATAAAACAATTATTTTAAATTTCAATACCTCTCACCTGTGAACACCTTTTAATATCGACACCCTGGAGACGTCCTTTGTCGCTGCTATCGGCGGGTCCTTTGTAAGCGGGTCTCCCGTCCCGAGACCACGTACCTTACACGTGCACTATTATTTAGGTAAACGAGTGACTTGAGAATATTCGAAGCTGGGGTCGATAAGTATGATAAATTGCTTAAGATACTGTAAAGATGGTGCCACATAAGTGTGCGGCGCGCACCTACGATCATATTTTTGTTATGGAGGTATTAGAATATATAGACCTCTAGTTTTAAATAAATACTGGTTATCTTTCTCTTAGGGACATTCGTTGAATCACATTAGTGTTTAATGTTTCGCTATGGATTTGAATACTACTAAAATTTTTTTTATTTTGAATACTGTAATATTCATATGAATATTAAAAATTGTGTTAAGTTTAGTTGTGTTAGTGACGTTCTATTTTCGACAATTCTCACTGAAGTAATTTGATAGAGTGCGTTTTGGAGTTTTCTTTGCTGTGGAAACATTTTATTAGCTGGATTCAAATTATTAAAATTATTAAAAAATATACTAGCCGAATAAGGGATAAATAAAACAACAACGTACATTCAGATCATTCAATGACTTTTATTTACACAGTGATGACATATTGGAGAGACTTTTGACAAAACATTTGAGTCACAGAAGGTAAAGCAACTAATACTTTACGGTTTACAGAATCGATTTTAAGGAATCGAGCTTATCGATTTGAACATTTTAACTTATTCTATCCAAATTATCCAGATAAACGTGACGAAGATTCCCATAAGAAGTATAACGATGTTAAAATGTAATAAAATTTAGAACATTAACGTTTTATTATACTATATATGATACGAACTAATTATGTATATACATCGATAAGACAACATTCGGTGATCTAAACGGATTTTTTAAATTCTATGCAGTCAAATCTTTGACCAAGGCCGAATTGCGTCCGAATCCAATTAAGTTAATTTAAGGACTTTGATAAAGCTTTAAATTACATTTTAAATTTACGTCTTGGGAAATCATGAATATTATACTGCTCACTGCGAATCGTAATATTTTTGATTAAAGGTTTATATGGGTTATAAAACAGTACATATAAGAAAACGAATTTGATATTTTTTCAATAGGTTTTCAATTTAATGCGTAAAAATGTCATCAACAGCACGTCTATATTAAAGAAACAGTCGGGAATTTACGCAAAAGATTATCTTTTCAAAGTTGCATTTAGTAGGAGTTTTACTTGAATCTTTTCCATTATTATGTTTTTAATTAAACCTTAAAACAATTTGCCCACCAATGGGGAAGGATAAGCGGATCAACGTTCTCAATGTATTCCACACAACCAATGTAAAAATAACCCTATCCGGCAAGTAAACGATCATTATTATTATTTAATTATATAGTTTTATAAAGTAGATGCAAAAATGCATCACATACCTACATAAACAAATAGAACCAAATGCGTCATATATTACGTATTCTTTTAACTACATTAAATAATTTGTCTTGGACAAAATACACGTGACATGTGTATACTCGTATATAAGTACCATTGCAAAACATTGAAAGCCAAATAATACTGAAAGTATCAACGTTTTTAAATAATTATAATTGAGCCTAACAGCGCAAAAAAATCAAAATTGAGCCGTGGTTTTCTTTCACCGGTAAATAAAATTAATATTCCCGAATTTTTATAGGCGCCGAGGGAATTTTGAAAACAGATTGCCTTTCTAAAGATTCTTTAAGAACACTTTTTGTTATTACCAAGTAGGTTTTTTCTGTGTTGCAGTTTAATTAATAACTCAAGTGCTAACAAACCGAAACACAATCTATTCTAGAAGAGCAACTACATCTAAGTACACTTATAATTCTATAAATAATTTAATTGGCAGTGCTGCATCTGTTCCGTAACCTAAATAGTTGTTATATTTTAATCGTGTATATGACGGATGAAGTTAAACTTTTAAAATTGTTCGCTACATATTTATTAAGTTTTAAATATGATGTGATTACTATTATTTACACAACGTTTTGGCATCCATTATCACTGGACGAGACCATAAAATATATCTGAAAGTTTCCATTAATGTAGACATTCGCCACTGCGCAGACGCATACACTGCATGTAATTGATTTCGTAACCGTCGCTGTTGTGATATGTTAAATAAGATTAACAATAGATTTATCATCCGACTGTTATATATTTTATGTTATATACTTTATGTTATATTGTTTCTCTTCGGATATATGACTATTGAAAGGTAATGAGAAAATATACTTATTAATACCTACCCGAAGTAATTTATAAATAATTATCAATTTATTTTCAATGATTGTAAATAAACGGAGTCATCTATAGATCTATAAATATAACTCTCCAAAAGTAAGGCAGGTAACGCGTTAACATTTTTATTTAACAAAATGTATAACTATAAATAATTTTATTAGATCAAAGGAACTACGTATTGTAAATAACTTTGTAAATAAACTGAGCAACAATCAAATATTTTTACAACCAACTTTCGAGTACTACATCGACATCTACATAAGACTAACGTCGTAACAACCGTGCATACAAGCTGTACATCGTCTACAAAGTCAGACAAAACTCACAAATGTACAAAGTAAAACATCTGCAAATTAAAATGGTCCATACACAACACTATCCACTCGTCAGCTCCGAAAATATATATACAAATAGTTATCTAATTAAATAAGAACACTTTATTTCTTACAGTTAAGTATTGTAGAGGAAAAGTTTTAGAACAACACTAGCTCGAACCTCGTTATCTGTACATTATGAGTTAATTGAAGAATGCCTTGCGGGCGATTAGATGTGTTCGTCGTGTACATCTGCCGACAGAGAAAAAGAACATTCGTTTAGTTTCACACACAAAAGCATTTTACACAATCATTAACTATCGTATTAGTACTAACGTTGTTATGGGAACACAACATACAAGAAATAAGGAAGATGAGCAAATAAAAGCTTGAACAAATCAATACACTTGGCGAAAGCGTCATATCCGGTGGGCCTTCACGGGCAGATTAAGCGTTTTTATTTTGTCAAAGTAAAGAATAGCATGTAAATTTGTATATTTTGGTGTTATTTCATGACAATTCCATTTGAAATGTGTATTAAAGACCTAAATTTTTTCACCTGCAAAATTAATACCGTAAGGTAGCGTTATTTCCAAAGTAGTCAGTAGGATATTTCCGTCAGCTCATTTGAGCTGGCGATATGTTATATGACATTGATCTGCATTTTTCTATTCGACAGAATATTTAGCAAGAATCGATATTGGTTTCTTATCATTCATCTCTTAGTCTGATTTTAATTCGGTGGCACTGTTCTATTTACGAATATTAGAATACTTTGAAAGTTCTTCTTTAGTTGTAAATCTGCATGCGACATATTGAGAACAGTGAAAAAATGTTTACGTACCGTCACAAGTTTCGTGCAAAATTGACGGCAGTTGCAATAACAAAGATGTTAGCCCTAACTTTCATTTTTGGTTAGAAAGTTCTTCGTGCAGGCAATATTGGAACTATTGCTTGGGTTTTTACTAATTTCAGTATGTACTTGATATCCTATTTAATATACACCGCACCAATAGTATTTACAATAAATTATAGTTTAGTTTTCTCTGATTTCAAATATACATTCGTATCAATGCATATATGTGTTGACCCAACAAAATTTTCGAAAAATAAAATCGTTAGTTAATAAAGTTTTAAATCTTTAATTACAAATTATATAAACTACAGAATGTGATAGCCGCAGATCGCGGCATCAGGAACTTACGGCCCTTTCATGATTCACGCATCGTGATATAATCTGTTAAATCATACGTAGCGACATAATATGTAAACTGTGGGTTTAAACATTCTCATTCCGAGAAATGATCCGTTCCACTGTGCGAGGGTGAGAGGGTTGATGATGTTTCAATTTATAATTTCATTTCGGCGTTACCGAGGACCTGTTAGCGCCATTGAGCACCCTCAACTTCCGGATCGTTCAAACTTTTAAATATATAAATACAAGCGGTACATTTATTGTATCTACACAGATTACTTCAATTAAACTGTCTAACAAATGATAGAAAGCGGATGTATAATAAAACTTAACAGACTAACATTCATGCAAGGAAATCTCGTTGCTCAACGTTTTATGTAAATCGCTATTTTACGGAGGATTTTGTTGAAACAGCATAAATTTCAGTGGAAGTCTAAAATAGCCGGTGGGGTTTAGCGTTAAGTGCATGGAAGTGTCAAAGTCATTGTGCGTATATTTTATGTTGGTCTCCGATACACGTCCGCGGCCCTTGGACTGGCGCCAAATGTGCACACTTATCAAGGCCTCGCTGCCGAAAGTAACGTTAATAATTTTGATTCTCTTCAAGACTGGCATCTGACGGATTACTTGATTGTGGAATCAATAAAAAAATATAACAATGCGAATGAGATCTTTTAACGATAGCCCTAACAGGACTCATGTAACATATTAGCCTGTATCTCTTGCTATCTAATTCGAGTTGTCGCCACTGTGGGCACGTAGATATTTCAGAAGCTCAGTCCAATAGTATATTATGACGGGGTGTTATTCTGATGAGATATGACATACCGGGAGACAAAACTGTGCAATAAACTGATACGACATTACGCCGAAGGGAAGCAATATGGATAGCTGTTGTAAACTTTAGGCGAAAATTTTGACAGAATGTGCGCCGGATGATATTTACAAGTTATGAG
>DWMG01000681.1:0-17972 GCA_018244855.1 Elbella merops
TCCAATCCGAACTGTTAAGTACTTACCGATAATAATATTTCTTTAATAAATAAAGTTTTAGTTAATTTACCCAGTTGCCTATCATATATGTATTTAGCGATTACTGACCTGCAAGAGAGCGTGACAGCATCACCGTCGTTGACAATCTGTGACTTCGCGTGGTCAACGATCCTCGGCGGCTTGTCGCCCAACTTCAGAGCGCCGACTCCCGCTGGGGTGGCATCAGCTATGAAATTGAATTATTCATTAGTATCATGTGGACGATACTTATTATGACAAGGCAATTGTTCGTCCCCCAATTGGAACACTATGTAACCCTATTTTATTAACCTGCTTCTCATTTCTGATCTGAATTTAGTAACAATAGAGACACGTGCAGCGGAAGGTGGTTCATCGTTTGATCTCGTACAAAACATTCAGCATTAAATTGTTGTTTTTGTGATTCTTACCTTTAACGGAGACCTTGCACTTGGTCTCCACCTCACCCTGGCTGTTGATAGCCTTCAGGGAGTATACACCTTCGTCTTCAGGGAAAATTTCATTGATCGCTAGTGATGCCACGCCGTTCTTGTATTTCAGGTCCACGACCTAAATGCAAACAATTGAGCAATGCAATAGTACCAAGACAATATAATGATTAACATAAATTACATTGACATATATTACGCGTCTGTCTTCACCAATTAAAAGTTTTATGTATCTGTATTTTTGTGTGTGTATGCAGATATGCGTCTGTATGCCTGTGTGCGCGCGAGCGTGTCTGTTTGCGTGCGTGCATTGGCGTGCGTGTGTACGCGTACCTCGGAGGAGTGCAGCGGCTTGCCGTCCTTGTACCACTCGACGCGCGGGTCGGGGTCGCCGCGCACGGCGCACGACAGCAGCAGCGGCGCGCCGTCCCGCGCGCACACCGCGTCGGGCAGCGCGCGCGCGAACGTCGGCGCGCACATCGACGAGTCCGATGCGGGCACTGCATACAACATCGGACGATGCTCGTGAACCGATTTTACTCGTTTAACGTTTCAAAATATCATTTAGCAAGGAGTACATAATATGTCATTCGTTCTTTCATTTATTCGTTATTTGCAATTACTCGTAACGTTTACTCACTCATATATTCGTTCATTACTATAACTCCTTAATAAACTTAAATTACGATCGGTTTGAAAAATCAAATTCTATTCCATTATATAGTAGCTATAATATACTTAGAAGTTTTTAATAGGACTTTTTTAAATACGTAAATTTTAGTATAAAGAAAAAGGACTCAGATATACATACTCGTATGTACATATGTACATAATTACAAGTAAGTGACTTAAAGTACGCCACAGCTTTATAAACAGCAAGTTTATGAATTTCATAAAGGCACTACAGCTTTATAAAAAAAGACACTTATATTTGTGTTAATGTTAGAACTATTTACCTACAATAAATGAACAATACTAATTTCACCGGAAAGATCCTCGTTTCCTTAATTCACATTCTGTAACACAAACATAAAACTTCACAGGATTCTTCTTTTACGTAAAATTTATATATTTATTCTTCTTTTTTATTTATTTTAGGTATATCATCAGTCTGTGTGCTAAATGAATCAACACTGACACTGAGTGTCGAGCGCATCCCAGTATACGGCTTCAGACAAATAGTATTACTAGAATACATACAAGTATACTGACATTGTGTTGCACTAATACATTTATGCTGCCCCATGTGATCAGAGGAAACACAAAAACGAGGTTACGACTGAGGGTCAATAACCTAATATTTATTATACATACTACATTCTTCAGTGGGAATCGACGCAAGGACAAAAATGACCCGATGTAACACTATCTATATTCAGTAGAAGTAGAGATAGTATAGAGTAGAACAGAGTACATAAAAACATAATCTAGGAGCAAAAACTTATACAAATGTAGCTGGTGAAAGTAAGTTGGAATTTGTTGTCCATTATTTAGATCTTCACAATCGATATCGGTTAATTTAATTCGGTCATCAAACTGGTGGAAAACCCGTATCAATGACTCGTAAGTTACAAACATACGAACATACTGATATGCACATATTATTGTACGCATTAATTAAAACTTACATATAAGTTCCTTAGTAGCACTTCTGGATCTGGACGAAGTGTCAGATCCGTACTTCTTCTTGGTGTCCACAGATGTCTGCGGCGAGTACTTCGGTCTTGGCCCGGTCGATTTTGCCGGGGGATCGATTGTCACCTGTAAAGGAAATTTACTTTGGCATAATGCGGATATAAAGACACGTATTATTGGCATAAGTTGGATAATCCACTTTTCCGTATATCCATATATTTCCGCCAAGACCCTAACGGAGTAGGCAGATAGCACGAAGTGCCACATATTCCTATCCTTGCAGACCTGCCGTGCTTCTTCCAAATTCATCAAACTCTTCATATATCCAAACCGATTTCGGAGACTTCTAACTCTAACTTCTTTGTATGTATGACTAATTTATTATGCACTTGTCTACTCTTGATATGCCGGTATTTGAATGCTTATACTGTCCATGTACACATAGGATTGTCGTCTCCTTGACGAGACACCATTCTACATCTCCAATTTCAATACTTGTTAATGGTAATACCAGCTTATGCTATTATTATGCAAAATATCGTTTAAATATATACAAATTCCTCATCATTGCATTAAATCCTTTAAAAAGCTTAACTCACAATATCATATAGGGAATAATACATCGTTTATTCATACATTTGTGCAAGCATATATTTTTATTATATACGAATGACACCGGGATTCTTATCGGGAATCGAACGGAAGCTATCGACACTTTATTTAGATTTAGTAACATAACTTCTCGTGCAAAAATGCTAACTAAAAAGAACAATTGAAATTATTGTGTTCTCTCTAAGCGCATACAGAATATAACAGTAAGTAATAATTTAGTACTGAATACCCTGATTCTCCTAGTCTTACTCAATCTCACCTTGGTCTTAGTGATGATCGGCGGTGGCGCAGGTTTGATCGGTTTCTCGATGTACCGGCGCTCGCCTGAGTGCAGGAAGTTGTGTGCCAGGGCCGCCTGTTCGGGACTCACCACCTCGCCTGGGAATACGAGTACATATACAGATTGTGTGCTCCCAAATCAGTTTCGTGACCTGTTTTAATCGTAAATAATAATAGTGTATCTGTATGCATTGTTCTATATCACAATCAGATTTAAAATGCCGTAGTTACATTTACTTAGGTAGTTACATTAGCTATTTTCCATAGCTGCGCTCTGTATTGTCTAAAAAACATTGCTGTGCCAAGCAACATGTCTCCGTAAATAAATGTGAAGTCATTCACGGTGCTTATAAAATGATATTTAATGCAGCAAAATACATTAGAATTACAACTACATGATCGCAATACAACTATCTCTATATAACAACCCTTAAGTAGAGCTGTAGAGGCTAAGAAAAATGACATATAACTCACCCTCAACAATGACAACGCAAGAGGTCTCATCCTTGCCGTGCACGTTGGTGGCGACGCAGGTGTACTTGCCGCTGTCCTCGGGCCGGCAGTCGATAATCTCCATCGTGACCACGCCGTCCGAGTGAGTCATCGCGTAATCGTACTTCGACAGCTCCTTCTTGTCCTTATACCTGGTCAGGAGATCGATTGGAGATCAGAACAAGAGCGGTTTTCAAGACATGGCAAGCTTCTATGACGGCTCACAAACACAAATCGTGGTAGCCACCTCCGATATTACTAAGTTGTGTACGTACGTTTTTAAAGAAAATATTGGTATAATTTCATTCTATTGACCGGGTTAACATTCGAATGAACACAGAACTGATAAAATAATGAACGAATAAAAGCAATATACCAAAAAAAAAAACAGAGACATTTATTTTTGTATCGCACGTACTTATTACCTTTGTACATAGGTACATGATAGTTCAGTCCTACGTAACCAATATTAATGCCAGATTATCCCAGCGTTTAATCTATCACAAATTGGATGCCACAGGCTAATCTGATCCAATCAACGATCCGTCAATACAGCTCTTATTAACTGTTATAAATAGACGTTCCGAGTTATTTTAATTCATGCTATGTTTGATATTTCTTATCTTTTATTTTACCAAGTCTTCGCTTCTGAAAGTTGTGACTCATGTAGCACGCTTTTATGTAGTCGGTACGTTATCGCCTCCTTGTGTATATACTGTAATACATAACGTGCTTAATATGGAATGTACTCACCATTTAACCGTGGGAGTGGGCTTGCCGCTGAGACAGCAGAGCAGTTTGCAGGTGTCGCGCGCCTGCATGACACGAGGTCGCAGCTGGAAGGTGAACACTGGCGCCGTCTCGCTCGACTCCTGCCAGAAGGTGTATGGCAGCGGCTCTCGCCTGCGAGGAGCCTCGGGCACATGTGTGCGTTGGACCTTGGGTACCGCTACAAAATAGAAAAATCATGGAATGATTACATTATGTTCTAGAGCTTGGTTGTGAAATTCCCTAATCTTAGCGCATATATTAATCAAATTATTAAGATAATTTTTTGAAGTTTCTCCAGGCGATAGGAAATTAATAATTAGCTGTGTTTTTTCTATATAACAGCTCGAATATAATTGTCGTCCATCTCTGTTCAGTAATTTGTTAATTCAATACAATATTTTTAAAGGGATAATATTAATAAATAACTATTATTAGAACGGATTTAACGAATAATGAAAAACAATAACGTCAAATCACTATTACGTACGAGTTATACACATTTTATCAGAACTATAGTTTCAATGAAAAATTTACTCGCATTCCAAAATTCATCAGATAACACTATGCACCGAATATTTAAAAAAATGAAAAAAAAAATAAACTGAAAGTGTTACAATATTACAATATAGAACTGAAACAATTGTTATCAGTAGATTTAATAATTGTCGACCACTTAACACTGTTGTCGTAACTCAGATTAATTAATGATTGATTAAGATCAACCTTTTATTCTATCATTAAACTAACAGTAACACAGCAAGCCAATGAACTGATGCTTAAAAATAGACAGGCATAAGAATACCTGGCCTAATTTCTGGCCAGTACGCACGTTGGCAGATGATGTGCCTTCTTAACTACTGGTGACATTGTCTTTGAAGTGACATGTTTAGTGTTGATGGAAATTCTGAAATTGTCTCTACCAACAAATTTATATCACTTGGGACACGCGTAGTGGATTAGCGAGCTTTGACTGAACACTCCCACCTATACTCGTAAATATGTCGATGCGTTTACTTTTGCTGGTCAATTGTTTGATCTATGTTAGGTATTTACTGATCTGTTAATAGTGAACTGTATTTACTCTCTTATTATTCAATTTTTGTCATGATTACATTGGTGACCGTTATAATTAAGTTTATATCACAAATTAAATAATAGATGAAGAAACTACTATAATCGTTGTAATTTTTAGTAATAAGTATACTAGGTATTTTTAAGAGTTTTACATCACCAGCAATCATTTTCAATTATTTGTCTATAATAATAGACATATAATTTTTATTATTTATTTTATTGTTATTATTATTTTAAGAAATATAAAAATATAAAAATATTGTAGTCAACTTCGACTAAGTAAATTTTTTGGGAAGGCTCATATTATTTTTATTTATATTACGTAAAACCCCGGCAATATTATTGTAAAAAGCGAAATTAAAGAAAATATTTTTAACTCACGTTGTACATTCAGGAAGACAACTTCCTCCCTGAATCCGTAGTGGTTTTCAGCCCTGATGATGTACTCGCCGCGGTCCTCGAGCTTGGCGCGATTGATGATGAAGTAGTAATCATCTCCCGCGTACCTATCACACACAATATTGTCAGGTAAAAATGTTCTGTACCACAAAAGATTGTCACAATTCTACTTATGGAATACAGTAATGAGATAATTTTAGACACTTTTTCGATTAAATCGAACAAAAATATGAATATTTCGAAAAGAAAGAAAACATTTTACATACTGCAGAAAATATTTAGAAAGATATGCGTTACAAGAATGATAAGCTTAAAACTGTTAATGCTGTTGTACCTCTTCATGAACTTGACAGATTGGCGCAACTCGTGGTTGTTGTGGGACCAGGTGACGGTGGGCGCAGCGCACGCGATGATGCGGCAGTACAGCTTCACCGACTGGCCCTCGTAGCAGAACGCGGACTGGGGCCTGATCACGAAGCGAGGAGCGGCCTGGCGACGGTCTGAAACAAATGTCATGATGAGGTAAAATCGAATATTTGGACTAAAACTGATCTAAACCAGGTAACCGTACCTTCGTATTAATGTGGAATTTACAATAATGAAAGCCATGAAAGATTTAATGATACCGGGGATCACAAAGAGATCAGCGAGTATGAAGGGTAATGATGAATCATCTTTAGTTATACTCAGTAATATTATTGGTGTTACCAAAAGATAAGAAAAGAAAGTTGATATTTTACACGATACGCATAACGTACTGTCATACTGAACTTTCAAAATTTTTTTAAAGTCCATATTTTGGAGGGTTTCGTTTACACAATGATCTTACCGAACTGTCCATCGTAGATCTTCCATTTCTCGATGAGAAGTTTGCGTAGCGAGCTGTATTCGCTTAGCCTGCCGATCGGCAGAACGAACGATGACCAGTTCTGTGGGAGAGGAAAGCGGTTTCTTATTAATTCTTGACTCATTCGTTTAATTTGGCTTTAGCACACCAGATCAATTGCCCGTTGAATTCCTACTGAATTTTCATGTCGCAATTTTTTTGTGATTTTTTTTGGTCCTGGAATTTCCCTATTTATTTTGAAAATACAGTTAAAAGGAAAAAATGAACATAAGCTAATGTTCTTATCGAAACATACCAAACTGTCTAGTATTGGCTAACTTTATTCCAAAATTTAAACTATTATTTTAAACAGGTATTACCGACCGACCTATTGTAACTTTTGGATCTTTTTTAAAACATTAAGAGTTTTAATCTCATTTATGATTAGATTCTGGGCTGGTGAGAAAAGACTATATTAAATCTTCGATTTTGACCTTCATTAAATTAAAGTCTACATCTATTATAAAATAATGAAAAGTTTTCAAATCCAACTCCAGATAGATCGGTTTTGAAAAACTCTTGATCATTTTTTAAATGGCCATGACAATTGAAGTGTTACTGATGAAATACAAACCTCGTATCTACTCCTGAGCCTGTCGCGCATCTGTTCGTATCTCCTGGACTGGATGGTCGCTGTTCTCGCTGCAGCAGCGTCGCCGGCCAGCCACTTGTGCGCGAGGCACTCGTGCGCTGTCATACGTTTTCTGAAAGAGCGTCACATTTTCATGAGATGATTTGGTCACCACGTCTTACGGCTTTTGTCTACTAATATGTTTTCTTTTAAATTTTTAGGTGTGAATTGATTACGATAATATTCCACAGTTCTTTTCTCTGATTTTTTCTATACTATTGGTTTAGCTTAGTCTTAGGTACATACAGATGTCTTAGGATATTAAACAAAAACTGAAAAAGAAGTAATTTTCAATAGTGTAGCAACAATATCTTAATGGTGTGCACCCTAGATAGCTCCTGCTTGATCCACTAACATACATATCTCGTATTATGAATTTTGAACAAAAATCCACATTCATAGGAAACATCGTCAGCCTCTACATGTCCACTGCTGGACATAGGCCTCCCCTAATCGGCGCCAATCCTTCCGGTCTTGAGCCTTCCGAATCCAGCAGCTTCCCGATGTCCTCTTCAGGAACATAGGAACACTTATTACTAATTCATATTTCATAGCACTCACTCTTTATTCTTAACAAGCAGCCTGCGGATGAAGTCCTTGGCGTCGTCGGAGACGTGCTGGAATGCCTCCTCGTCGAACTCCCAGTCGCAAGCCTTGACATTCTTCAGCGTCTCGATGTCGTTGTTGCCAGCGAATGGTGATAGACCCGAGAGTCTGGAAGTAATAAAAAATTCAATCATATTTATTCATAATATCATAATGGCAAAGAACAAATATCCCTCAGTTTAAAATTTTCCTTATTTGATATTTAAACTTTTGCTAAAAACGGCATTTTAAACCTTTGGCTTATTTGTTATAACAGTAATAAAAGTAACTGTAAAAATAACTGTAACTTGAGGTGACAATTTAATAAAATAGACCAAAAGAATGTATCAAGGAATCGAACCATTCTCGTATCTTGGAATAACAAAGTTTATATAAAAGCATACTTACAGGACATAAGCGAGCACACCAACGGCCCACATGTCTGTGTAGAAGCCAACAGGCTCGCGCTCCACGATCTCGGGCGCCGCGAACTCGGCAGTACCGGTAGAGATCTTTACCACCTCGTTCGGGTCCAGTTTGGTTGCCAAGCCGAAATCGATAATCTGGTAGAGCAAAGAACGCATATATTAAGCAAAGTTTCAGTAAGTGTATTTTTCATATTTATTAGATTTATTATTTATTTTATCATCGGTTACGTATATCTCATTAATTTCGTTTTTACCTCTATAGTCAGAGTAATAGAAAATTTAGGAACCCCTTCCTCGATATTAGACAGTCTCATAAAAGTCTCCTATAATTTCGAGATTCTCTTCAGGGCACATGATTGTTTCAGATTTCAGGACATTTAAATTGAAGCATGTGCTGTGCCAGAGAACATTTGAATTTTTATTACATCAGTGTTTCCTTCACTCTTGAAAAAATAGATTTTTTGGTTTTGTTCATGTTCAACTGGTCAGTGTTTGGGCAGATAGTTAAAAGTTATGTTTACCTTAACATCTGTGCCGGTCCTCGTCTGGCACATCACGTTCTCGGGCTTGAGGTCCAGGTGGATGATGTTCTGCTCGTGCATGTGCTTCACACCCTCGCACACCTGTCTCATGTAGTGGGCTGCTTCCGCCTCGCTCATGTTGTAGCCAGGCTCCGTGATGCGCTCGAACAGTTCACCTCCGGACAAGCTGATGGTTGAGAAGAAATTTCAATAGCATCTACGCTTTTAGTAGTACTGTCCAAAGACTTCTACTCTTTACGACCAAAGATTAGAAGCTTCAAGAGAAAATAAAATTCATTGATTTTCTTATTGTGCCTAAATTGAAGTAGAAAAATTATAGAATTCAACACAGGAACCAAGGAGTTTGTGACCAACATAATTTTTTCAAATGGTTATGATCGTTTGCCAAATTTGAGACCAAGCAGTACCGACCCAAAGTTGTTGTATGTATGTATATCTGAAATTGATTCCCTTGGAATTGAGTTATGCCACTCGTCGGCATGACTTCCAACAGATGCCATAAGGTCAAAGTGGGAAAACGTTTCCAATTTCATTAAAATCATTCCAAAAAAAACAGTACACTTACAATTCGAATATGAGAACCATTTCGTCGTCATCCTCAAAGGCATCGTGAAGATTGATCAGTTTCCTGTGATGCAGTTGGTTCATAATATCGATTTCCTTCTTGATCAGCTCCTTCTCCATCGCTCCTGTGACTGGGATGAATTTAGCTGCGAAGGTGTTTCCAGTAGACCGCTCTCTGCAGCGGTGGACTACGCCGAACGCGCCTGTGCCTACAACAGTATAAAAAACCTCATGCCTCTGTTTTGAACCTTATTGCTAACGTGTTAGGTTTCAAATTAATCACCCCTTTAATTTGACGACTTATCAATATAATCAGTAAAATGGCTATAACCTTTTTTACCTATATCTAAGAATCCGTTTATAAAACCATCGCACTCATGGACAATTCAAATAATTGTATATTATTTGATTTAAACATTAATTAAACTTTTTCCATGCTTCTATTATAAATAGTTATTTATTCTCTTTTACTATTGAGTTACTCTGTTCTTTATTAATAATATTTACTTGCAGGACTTCTTGTCTATTTTGACATACTACTCCGAAGTTAACTTCTGTAATTTTTTTATTCATTTACAATTGTTAATTTTCATATAGGTATTACATGTATATAAAAAGTTATATTAATTATTGCAAAATCATTTTATAATATGTTCAGTTTCTGAACGATACACATTACCAACATAATTATAATATATAAATTATTATAAATACTGTGCAAAATTATTCTACTGCTTTGTGATAGATACTTTAAATACATATATATGTATATATAAATACATGTTTATCATTATAAGCGCACACCATGCATTTAAATAAATAATTTTGAAAATGTCAAGCAATATTTTCTACAGAAATACTACCAATTTCAATAATAATATTGGTTATATAAATTATATACATACAATACACAGTATAATCTATATTTATATATAAGATATATGTAAACCTTAGCATTTTATATTAAGAAAACATCGATTATGTACACGAAATTGCATTTTTAGAAAACTAGATTGCATTTTTTTATATAATTTTATTTTTATCATATATTTATTTAGAGGCACGCTATATAAAATGTACCACTTTGATGTATATGAAGGATAACAACCCGGCTCTTTTTGTGTGTAAGGTTTGGATATTGTTTCTTTAAAATCAATTCAATAAAGCTTAGATTTAGCTCTTGTAGATCTAAAGTCTATATTGTATAATATACATAATATTTTACATGTTATCATCTATTCAATGATACATGAGAAGTTATACGCAAAAAGTAAGCATATAAAAAAATATTTGAGGGATTGTATAATAATATTTTTATCAATAAATATAAATATGTATTAGGACTTTTTAATACATCACAACAGTTAAAGTTTTATAAATTCTCAAAATAACCACGTTTAAAATATTTAAGCTTCTCTTTTATATATCTCGTTTTTATATGTAGCATGCGATTGTGCAGTAATAAAGTAAATGTAATTGAATTAAGAACTCAAAAATAATAATAGTAATGGTAATTATTATTATAATAAAATATCGAAATTATAATAGTATGCGTGTGAGACAGAGAGATGCAGAGAGAGAGAGATGCACTACATCGATCTATTCACACACAGACCTCCGAGTCGTTTCCGTTTAGAAGAAGCAGTCACGAAGTCACCTGCGAAATTCATCACTATTTTTTATACATTTAAGGTTTAAAATCGAACTATGTGTTAGTTCTGTGTTATAAAAATCTATAGCAAAATGATATATCGCAAGCAACTTCGTGAGTTATGTTATATTTCTACTTTCAAATGTCATGCCGCTATTTCAGTGCAATACGTAAAAACGTAGAAAGAATATATTATATAAAAATCCAAATTTCATAAATAATCTTAACGATACATTAAGTACCTATACTTTTTTATTTTGGACCATTAATTTATTATTATAAATAATAAATAACAAATAAATAATAAATACAATAACAATATGGAGCAAGAAGTGGACTTTGCTCTACCGTGCGCTTGCTATATAACACATTGTATATAAATAAGAATATTAGCAATCGCTAAATGTAGAGATTATATTTTATGTACATAGTTGAATTTATACAATTGCATTTGAAATTCCCATAAAAATAACAGAATCGTTTTGAAATATTGTAAATATGAAATTTTTACAATCGATAATGACTATAATATACCTCTAAAGAAAATAATGAATTAAACTCTTATTAAATATCTGATTCGAGACATCCTTAGTAATATTCTCATGCTGTAGCAGCTACATTGTATTGTGGATGTTACGGACCGACGTGCCTGGCCCGGGATTATTGAACCGATCGTGGTCGTGTGCGGCTAATAAATACGGGATTACAACCTGAATCCCGTACTCAATAATGCATCTATGGCTACTTTTTTTCTATTATTACCTTATTCTATGATTATACTAAACTAAAAGAAGCTGTTAGCACAAGAAAAATTATAATGTAGTAACACATACATATATAACGTGCAATCATATTTACAAAGTTTAATGTTTAATTGAATTTATAGTACAACATTGGATATCCAAACATATACGGGGGATCATTGAAGTATGTTTATTTCTATTAATTTTCATTATTTTCTAAACTGGACATCTATTCAAGGGCGATATTGAACAGGGCAACAAGAATAACGGATTTATCTGGGGTCAAGTCATTCAATAAAATGGTCTAATTCCATTGAAACTATTTTCATTACTTCACTCACAATAAGGATATCTTAATCTTAGACATTAATTAGAATACTACAAGAACTCCTGCTGCTGCTGCTATTAATACTGGTGCTACTACTACTACTACTGCTAATACTAGTAAGGTAGTTAATTACAACACACAACAATACATACACTTACCGATCTCCTCCAGTATGTCGTACTTGTCGTACACGGAGCACGTGTTGATGTCGACGGGCTGCGGGACGTACTTGCTGTAGATGTCGAACACGTAGCTGTCGTAGTCCTTGACCGGGCCGTGGTCGGCGTTCGTGCGGATCCTCTTGCCGGTCTCGTCCACTGTTGGGTTAGAAATCGTTCGGTTAAGATAAAACAGTAAGATTTAACATGCCATGAATCACTCAGGTCTTTCACCGAAGGAGTAGGCAGAGGAGCGTAAAAAAACTTTCATGATTTACCAGTTATGTTATCAAATCCAGAATTCGAGCTACTACTTGGAATTTCAAGCTAGAAAAACCCAGTAATACTTTTGCCGGAGGCGGGGATCGAACTCAGAACATCTTGATCTGATGTCGAAATTACAATCACTAGACCAACGAGACAGTCAATTTCACCAACGAAACAGCCTCGAGGGCAGTAAACAAGGTGATCAGATATGAATACTCACCAGGATATTCCTGTTTCTTGAACTCCTTCTTGATAATGGCCTTAGTCTGCACTGTGGACGTGGGCTCGCTGGGATCGGACCTGCCGTATATGTTCTCGGCGTACACTCTGAACTCGTACTGCTTGCCGGGCACCAGCCCGGTGATTGCCATTGTCGTGAACCTGTTGAATGTGGAATTTTAATTTACTTTGGCTATATTGACATGCACTATTTTTTATATAAATGATAAACGCTATAAATTCAAATATGCGTCCAACTATGAAATTTATCGAATTTATTGGATAAGCTTTGAGAATACATTATTTCCACTCAATTATTCTGACCTACCTTGTGTTTCCAACTCTGATCCAGCTGGTCATAGGATGTTCGCGCTTCTCAACCAGGTAGTTGGTGATGTCGGAACCGCCATCCCATACTGGCGCCTTCCATGTGAGAGCCAGGGAGTCCACGCCGATGTTGTCCACAGACGGGAACCGTGGTGGATCAGGACGATCTGGAAATTACCGTTTTTTATTTATATTTCATATTATATCTGTAAAATAATATAAGATCTCTATTTGATGACTTTAAAACTGCAAATAATCATTTCGTAACGTCTCTATATCTTTATCTTTTTCTGAAACGGGCATAACGTATAGTGAACCCGTTGGTATGTTATCGGTTATAGAATTTTTGTCGAATATATTTTGTTAATAGAAAGTTCACGACAGCCGATTAAATTATTTATGCTTTATGGCTAGTAACAAAGGGAGGACGTAATGCAAAGTGGCATTTTTTCAAGTCAATTCAGGTGATGATGCGAACTTGGGGTAGACACTTAATCACACATATTTAATACAGATATGTTCAGCATTAATACTGACCGCTAATCTCGATGTTGATGGTGGCGGAGTCCTGTCCCAACTCGTTCTCGGCCGTGATCCTGTACGGTCCGGAGTCCAGTTTGCTCGCGTCGCGGATGGTGAGGATGGCGTGACGTTCTGAAATAATCGTTATGAAATAATTATATATATGTAAGTATATATTACTGAACATTAACATAATTAATATTGAATATTTCCATCAAACAGATTAATTTTAATTTAACTAGCAATATCTGGAGCTACATATGTAGATATTCAATATTAATTGTATTTCTTATAAATTCTATCTATATTAATCGATCGAAAGCGATATTTTGTTTAATATAGGGGTATTTTGAAAAAAAAAAAGGATAAGTCAAGCCTCTTATTTCCAGGTTCGAAACAGTGGCAATAAATGCTGCTGCTTAACAGTAGCATAAAAATACGAAATCTAAGATTTTACCACCAACATAAGTAACCCTACTTAATACGTGAACTGTTTATAAATTTAAGCTAGCGAATACGCAGACGCACAAGAAGATATGGTACGTGCCAGCTTCGAGTGAGAACTATTTCAAATCCTTCTATAAAAGCACTATATTACAGCGCTCCGGGAATACCTCTGAAGAAACTTGATTCCATATCTCACCTTTCCTCTCGACGTGGTAATGGTGTCCGGACTCGATGGTCTCGCCCTCCCTCACCCACGTGATCTTGGGCACGGGGTGGCCGGTGAAGGGTATCTTGATGACGACGTTCTCGCCCTTGTCGAAGTACGCGGTGTCGCGGAAGCGGGGAGGCACGTTCAGCTTTGGTGCGGCTGAGAGGATGAGATTAATGATTAGTATATATTTTTCAGATCCTAATATATTCTCCAATTTTAGAATGCCTTTGAAATCACTATTCGTTTATTATTTGTTTTTTCGACCGTTTTATCATTCCACTATTGAAATTTGGGTCTCTTCAACTTGTTAATAGATGAAAACTATTTCTATGATGATAAATTAAAGTCATACCTTTTCATGATCCTACTCGTAACATATTCTCCGACACGAGAACGCTTATATATTTAGTATTCTACTTATTATTGAGTGCAAATTATTTTTATGGTGATGAAGCAAACCCAGATATTGTTTTAAAAGCAATAGGCTCTCGTTTGACTACAACCTCACCTGGTGGTAAGCGTGATGCAGCTTATGATGTTGCAGCTTATGATGTTGCAGCTTATGATGTTGCAGCTTATGATGTTGCAGCTTATGATGTTGCAGCTTATGATGATACAGTTGGCCACAAAGGTGGACAATTATGTTACAAATGCGTAACTCACTCATGATGAGCAGCTCAGCGCGCGTGCTCTTCACGCCGGCGCGGTTGACGGCGCGGCACACGTATTCGTCCGCGTCTTCGCCGAACACGTCCATCACCGTCAGGAAGTGGTTGTCACCCTCGCTCCAGATGCGGTGGCGGGGACCGTTGGTTATCTCGCGTGCACCTGTCGATTGCAAAATTGATTGGATTCATTCCATAGATTTCATAGGTAATAGAGAACTGTAATCAAGTATTTATAGTGTCTATGTATAATCTTCAGCGTTGATTAGAGAACGTTACAAACTGTAGACAAGATTAGAGAGTTTTATTTGACAGTTAAATTTATGTCTGTCTACCATCAAAAATTTTTCCGCTAAATCTAGACCATTTCAAAAAAAAATGATTATAACGATATAAAAAAAATGATTATTAACCATATTTCCCTGGGATCATTGACTAATGTACATAATTTCATGAATCACGTGTTGCAAAAGGTGTTGCTTAAAATATGGAATATATAATTAATGCTGCGTACATAAAAATCGCTTTTTACTAAATCTACAAGAAAGAGAGGAAGTACAAGGCAATAGATATATTATTTTTAGTAACACTATAACGCACGTTACGCCACTAAGCAAAATAAACATTTTCTACGGTAGTCTTTCCGCAGATGACTATCAAAAGAAAGTGCTTATAGATGTTCTTGCAACCTCAAATTATTATGAAGTATTGGGATTAACTTACCCTTGTACCACGTGATTGTAGGCTTCGGCGTGCCAGTGATGGTGCACTGGAACTTGGCGTTGTGGTACTGGATGCAGTTGGCATTCTTCAGTGGCTTCACGATCTCTGGCGGTGTTGCCGCTACAAAGAGACAGATAGGAGATGCAGTATTTCCATTGGTATCTAACATGATCTATACAAATAAGTTCGTGATAAAATCTACTACATTATATCCCCCGCGACATCGTGTTCCGTCTCCATCTTGTTTTCAATAAAAGATGTTGACCAGTTAAGTAAATTTCATTCTGATCGATACTTTTGATTGATTGTAGCCAAAAACAAATAAACCATGTTTGGTTTGTCAGTAAACTACGAAACTTAAAAATTTGATTCATAGCTTTTATATTATTAATTTTTGGAATTAAACTATCTTCAAAGAACTTACCTTTAGGATCGACGACCTTAACTTCTTGACTGGCTGTGCTCGGTGGTGACAGACCAGCATCGTTCTGAGCGACCACTCTAAACTCGTACTGTCTGCCTTCGATCAGATTGGCGCAGTTCAGCTGGTTAGGGAGACACAGGGTCGCATTCACGCGTTGCCAGCTCGAAGAGCCGACTTCACGCTTGTCTACCCAGTAACCTGCAAGTTTCATAAATACCGATTGTATCAGAAATTATAGGTGATCGGAAAAGTGCATCGAATCAGGCTGATGTCTTGAGTAGAGTACGACAAAAAATTTTGTTCTTTCAATAATAATAATAAAATAAATAAAGAAAGTTTGTCAAATGAAAGGTCTAAAAGATTTCGCATAAGGTTTTTGAATCTTGATAATGGGTACTGCCATAAACTAATTGAATTAATATATCATCACAAAGCAAAACCAAATAATATGTTACCTAAAATCCTGGAACCTCCATCATTCTCAGGTTTGTCCCATTCCAGGTGGACGAAGTGACCACCGACCTCCAGGATCTTGGGAATACCAGGTGCCGATGGTGGATCGAAGGGCGCCTTGGCCTTGATCGGATTCACACCTTCCAATCCTGGACCGGTGCCATTGTCATTGGCCGCGTGTACCCTAAAGTTGTATTCCTGTCCTTCTGTCAACCCGTGAACTGTGAACTTCGTGTCACGAACCGACGAAGCGATAGTTATCCACATCGTACCAGAGATGTCGTGCCTTTCAACGACATAGTGAGTAATGGGCAGACCGCCATCGTATGTAGGTGGTTTCCAAGCCAATGTGCAAGTGTGGCGTGTGATGTCAGTAGTCTCGAGAGGTCCTTGTGGAGGTCCGGGCAGACCGGTGACGGTGACTGAGAAGGTATCGGAGATTTCGCCAGAGTTGTTTTTGATTGTGAGCTTGTATGTGCCTGTAAGGAAGAAATTTAAAAATATTCATTAATATGTCATAATAGTTGTATTTGTTATTTTGAAAATTAACAATTTTTTTTATTGGTTTCTAAATAGCTTTTCAAAAAATCTCAAAAATGATTGTAAAAAGAATTTAATACTTAAATGAAAAGAGACCGTAGAAATCTAAAAACTCACCCATATCATCCTTCGTGATGTCCTTAATAAAGATCAGAATGTAATCATCGAAGACCGTGTACTTGAGATGAGGAGAATCGGACACTTTGTGGCCATCCTTCGTAAGCACAACATCCATGGGCTGGTCACCAGTGTACAAGATCTTGATCTTGGTATTATCGTGCTCTGGCAGATGTAGATCGCCTGGCATTCTGGTGATGCGCGGTGGGTCTAAAAAAGTTAAAATCGTGAATTAGTGAAATTATATTTCAACTTGGCAACATAGTATACAGTTATTATCTATATTTATAATAAACCAGCAAACTGAAGACACCAACTAAAATGCTGATTTTGTAAATTTAAAGGAAACTTGTTCCAAACTTATTTATAAATTATAGTTCTACTCTTGCATTTAAAAATGCTTTAGGATTAAAGGACAAAAGGCTACGAAATATAATAAAGGTTCAGTCAAAAGTCGATGATCAGACATAATATCGATATAAGGTCTATGCCAGTATTTTCGTGAAAGTACTAAGATTGTACTTACTTCCAATCTTAAGATGTGTGGATGTGTAGATGTGGCCAAGGCTGTTGCTGGCTTCACAGGTGTAGTCACCCTCGTCGGCCTCTGTCGCTTCCAGAATGTTCAGCCTTAGAGTACCTTCACGCGATTCCGAGATGAATCTGTTGGAAAATCGTTAATTTAATTATGATTAGAAATTAATTCGCCATCACAATTTGACGCGAGATTGTGAAATGATTATATATGGAGATTTTTGTTGCAGTATCTGTGTTTGTTCTGCACCATATCTCAACAATTCCTTTTAGAAGAT
>DWMG01000682.1:0-17971 GCA_018244855.1 Elbella merops
AGTTTCAAGTTGATCAGACATTTAGAAACCGGTGATAATTGAGCTCAAAGATTCCATGACATACGTACATACAACACAAGCTAATATAAGCGTGTTAAAAACATTCAACAACATGTTATTATGATTATGTTATTGCTTAGGTAGGTACTGTTGAAGAAGTATTAGCTGGACTGGAGTTGGGTATATAATGTTAGCCTTTTATAAAGTAATGAAAAAAAAAACTTTTTTTTTTACAAAATAAAAATTCTGTTCAATAATTCTAATTTTTTGCATTATATACATAATTTTACAATTAAAATCACATACATTTCTTGTTCTTAGTTAAGTTACATCTCATAGTAATTTCTTGAAGTAAAACATGTAAAAATCGCGGCGAATGAAAAAAACCTACGGTGAACATTCATGAAAAAAATAATTTATTATCGTGAACATTGATCGTTACTTTGTGTCCGACAACTATGCTTATTTGACTGACATGACTGTATTGAGATAAATAGATATTTTTCTAGCTAAAAAGATTATAATATATATTGTTTTGTAATATGCATTGGTAATTTATATGGAGATAGTTGGTTGCAGCTTTTTTATCAAGATATTTCATTTCTATTGTTTCAGATAAAAACGTACGTATCTTATAAAATCCCCATCATCCCCTCACCTTTTCCTGCTCCACCTTTGTCCTCTTTTCCTACCGTCTCTCGTCCTTGCTTACCCTTATCCTTTAGAATAAGCTATTAAATATATTCGTTCAGAAGAGAAGGTGCATTAAATCTTTTACTACAACTTTTAAATCTGTACACTTTTACGAGTACGTCCCATTCCGAGGATTACAGGACGCTTAGAAATACCGATATGCCATATTAACGTGATGTTGATAAGTTTTCATTAGGTTTGTTGTTGTATGGGTGCAAATCAGTGTCTAAGTATATATTTCTAAAAGGTAACATCACGCCACGGTTCCGAAGGGGTAGGTTAGTGTAGCACACTCCCAAGTTTTAGCAGTTAAGTTTACGTCTCACCATGCAACAGGTGGTGACCTTATTCCCATTCACCAGGCTTAGACCCGAGCTATTATTGAAAATTTAAGTTAGAGAGACCTAATAGTATCCGACAAATAGACCTTTCCTTATCAAGGACCTCTCGAGCAGCAGTCGCGCATGCAACCACTAAATCAACGACTCAGTATATATTTCTAAGTATGTATTATACTTATCCCTATATAATTCAGCGCGTGGGTGTTTGAGTGCGATTGTATGTATTTAACAAATAGGCGTTTCAGTTTCTACTCTTATCGACATAAATATGTTTGTATGGGATTTGGGTACTCTGAGGCCCTATCAAGGAATGGTATTATCTTTCGCAATTTCGGGGAGTTGCAGGCAAACTACTTTCTCTCAAAAATGGACATTTTTCAACATGCCAGAGCATGCTCTGTAGTTTTTTTTATTAACGTCTAAGAGAATTTCCTTATAACTCCTCTCTGACATCGGAATTGCATGTTTCTTGATAACTGAAGGGTTTTTATAAATTGCTTAGTCTAAATTCATCTAAAATACTCCGGATTCGTAACAATTTTCGAAATTAATACGACGAAATCAAGTAGCGAGTCATCGAATTGAAATTATTTACTCACCGTTCATGCATTTTGCTGATGTTGCGACAGTAGGACGTCCAGGTTAATATGGCATACTTAATTTACCCAAAAACATTAATTACATACTAAGGATCAAAAAAGAGATTGCTCTCGGTCAGTTTACGTAAAAACCGTTTCCGTGTCACCAAGCTGTTGTGCTGAAGTGTTGTTTTAAATCACTTCAGCAAGTAAAAATAAATCAGTTAAGAAAGTCTTCCTTCAAACTCAAAATTTATAAATTATTTTATTCGTAGCCCAGAAACCCGGAAAAACATGTCATAATAACCGTTTGTCTAATTGGAGGGATATGAGTCGAATAATTTAAATTTGAAATGATTGCCCCTTATATAAAAAGTAAGACGAGACAGACTGTGTACCAGTAGTCGTCAGCAATTCAAGATGAATGTCTAGAGTTTTTTTTTTTAATGTTAGACTTTTAACTTCACGCTACCCTATTCTTACGTATTATGTCAGTTTTACTAATATCTCACATATTATAAGACAGTTCAAACGAAGTAAAGTTAAGTAACGACGAAGTACAGTAGGTTACTAAACATCGACATACTCAAAAATTTACGATAACTCGCTATTTAAGGTTTTCTTGATAACGTACGCGTAATTAACAAATCTTAGACGCAAAGTTAGCACTAATAGTATTATGGAAGCATTTATCGAAATCGGAGTATTTAGATTCTAAATAAAGATTCTAAAACAAAGTTTCTCACAAGTTTTGAGGATTCATTGAACTGTTTCGGTTCTCATATAGATTTGTTTCTCTGAACATACTCTTTATAGATATTGGTCTTTACCTTTCTACAAATAAACCATCAAAGATTAAGAAATCAACTTTTCACTATATCCTTGGATTTCTTCGTCAATGAAATAGTGATATTTTCAGACATTATATGTTCTTACAGCACACCTTATCTAAATTGAATTATCATGCCTGTCTTTATTTATTTATTTAATTCTGGCAAATTGAGCCTCACATAAAAGTTGTAGTAACTGTGTGCATGTTTTTAAGGTTGGGTCAGAGCTGGTATTATACAAAAAATTTGTAAAGGACCTAGCAAATATGCTATTTTTAGCATCGCCATGTAGTTGCATTCTTAAGTTATATACAACGGCCAAATACCGCACATCAAATATTGAATGTAGTCTTAACAGGGCGACTGAATGCTACACGTTAAGGACCCCGCGCCTGCTACTCCTACTTTGTATGTTCAATGAAGTAAGTCAAGAATATAGTACTTGAGAAATTAAAAATTCGCCAATAGTAGACATTACAACACTTTCACAGCCTCTCAGCGTAGGAATATCAACGATGTTATTGGTGAATTTTTACCCGCTCACCGCTAAGCTACCGCACATATGTATTTCTGGTGGGAAAGCAGATTTATACGCCACAGGAATTCCGATGCCAATCACATCGATTTAATCGCGTCTTAACAGCTGAGTGACATGGCCCACTGATGCTAAATAGGCTGTACCTGCTAGGTCCTAATTAATAAAATTCGTAAATATCTTAAATCTCCTTTGAAATACTCTTAATATATTTTATTTTGTACGATAGTTGAGTTATTATTACCGCTGTACCGCACCGCTGCCGGTGCACATATACTTTTTGTATACAACATAGCCGGCAGCTGGTGTATGCGTATACCTCTTTATAATTCGCGTACGGTCGTACTCGCGTACTTTTAAATCGTTACCCATTTCTCACATATCTTTCAGTGTCCATTTAGTTATAAATACCGTTGTAATTCATTAGAAAGTAAGTTTTTCGCTTTTTGATCATCATCATCATCAGCCTATCTCAGTCCACTGCTGGGCATGGGCCTCCCCTAAAAGGGGGTTTATGCCCGTAATCTCCACGCTGGGCATGAGGGTAGGAGATCGCAGGGCACAGCTTTTCGCACCGCCGACGCTGCTGCCCGTCGGTGGCCAAGGCATTTAGCCGTGCCTATTTGGCTTGTATATATTGACATGTATATATGTATATATTGACACTTTTTTTAAAATTCAGATCCATTAAGAGCGTATATAGAAATGATGTTGAATACTTCGCACGAGCCGAATACAAACAATACAAAAAAAGTATCAATGCGTACACATTAATTATATTTAAGTAACTTCGAGATCAATCAGTCTAGTGTAACTTATATTTTTATACAAGTTTTTTCGAGCTCTTAGTATAATACCTTATAAATATACATTATTACAAATATACATTTTTTTCCGTGAGTTACATTTGACATTAAAAACGTGAGTTACATTTGACTGATTAATATTTACACATGAAAGGTTCTTTATACCACACTTTAATACTAGCTAATCGGGTAAGAAGCTTTAAGGTATCAATCATACTAGTATCGTTACAAGACTTTAATGTTTAAGTTAGATGAGAGGATCTTGAGAGGACCCTGAAAGACTAAATTATAAATGTTGAAACTTAGAAATATGTTTTTAACTTTAATATTTATTTGACACAAAAATTTCTAATTGATAATTTGGAATAAAAAGTTATACTACAGTATTAATGTTTCAAGATGACCTCATTCATATAACACCAAGTTCATGATCCATGAAAACCATCCATGGTCCATCCATGAAGTTCATCAACAATCGATAACTATTTTCTAATATAATAAGTCTTCACATAATGAGTCTAATCGTACAGCAGAAACTTTAAACTCGTATATCTACAGAGAAACGACCATTACACATAGCTGGAATATTTTGTTACTTGTGGTCTTTTAAATGAAGCTCGAGTGAAACGTCTCTTGATGTGTCTAGTCTAAGAATGTCGTTAAAAGTTATAGCAGGGGAGCCCAAGCGGGGATTTCGGGATTTACTAAAGCTTGGCAGATTAATATACCGAGGAATACTCTGTACCCGGTAAAGTATTTCCACCCATTATGAGCCCTCCATATATGGCCGCCCGTCAAGGATAAAGGATCAGATTAGTAAATAAAACTGATCATCTGAAATTTTCGATCGCGTCAGATTAAGGTAGGGTGAGTCAGTTACATGTTAGAACGTGTATATTTCACTAGACTTGACAATTTGAGAGTGACGCCAAGACGGGGGAGGGCTACAAATGTGTAAAAAAAAACGTCATCTCGACATTCTCCAGCGTGGCCATTTTTTTTTTATTTTGAAGGGAATAATTCAAGGATTACGAAAAATATATACTAAATACTGACGATTTCCACAAGCCGAAGTAACAATAATTTATCGATAAAGTTGTAGATAATTGAGAAAAAAAAATAAAAAATTTAATTTATTTAATTTATTTTCTAATAAATACAAGTATTCTACTGAAAAAACATCCACTTTTTTATTTGCATACTATTTCTTGAGCTTTTCAATTAATTAAGTTCAATGATTTATTTATTTATTTATGACTTTTAAAAAGTTAAAAAATTCCTTTATTAATTGTCAGATTAGGCGAATCCCTCCAGAAAATCGTCAGATTATGAGACATCACGTCTACGGCATAAAGATGAACCGTATATATCTTAATCTGACGCGCTCGAGTATTTCAAAATGGCGAAGTTTTTTTTGCACATTCTAATAATGGCCGCGAGTTTGCGTCACATCCAAATCGTCAGATTATTATACAAGGGCTTCTTTTTAGGTTCAATTAACATCGCCTTAAAAAATCCGACAAGCTCGTTTTTTTTCCATTTTCAACCCTTACGTACAACCACCCCCATCATGGAAACAATCAGATTAACATACGTACATTGTTAAAAATACGTTGGACATCCATGATATCAATATCTGACGCGCTCGAGTATGTCCATCCAACAGTTTTTTTTTACATTTTTGAAAATCTATAGCCGCTCCCCCCACCAATGAAAAAGTATATATCGTATGACTTTTTTTTTCTTTTCATTATCTAAGCTTCGCAACTGAATAGGTCTCTATAACGCTCGAGTCTGCCAACCCGCACTTGGCCAGCGTGGCAGATTATGGCCTTAACCCTCTCAATATGAGAGGAGACCTATATTCCAGCAGTGGAATTATACTGGGTCGATTACTAACGCTCGAGTAAATCCCGATTTAGCATCGTGGGCTCCCCTACTATAATATTTATCACCATTTAAAATCTTCGAAGAGATTTAGTTTGTCGTGGGCCAAATATGAATATTCATTAATATGACAAGAGAGGCAACATGTCTTCGGTGATCCAATTGGAATTAATATATTAAATATTCATGACGTGTTTATACATTCATAACTTGGCCTGGAATAAACTGTTATTACGCAGAAGCCGTAGGTTTTATACGCTGTTCAATCGATAGTTGCCATGACTACGTCTCAAGTTAAATATCTTAAGGATCTTAGACAAAGACGTACCTGAACAACGTAATGAAGGATAACCTGCAAAAGCTTTTCGTAAAATCTACTTAGGCGCCGGCTTTATACTCTTTGTTGTAACAGACAAAAGCTCTTATACGTATAAAACAAATTACGGAGCTACTTCGTAAATAAGAAATGATTGAAATGGCGTCAAAATGGAAAGCCCTGACCTTTTCGGTTTTGTCGTATATTTCAATGTCATTTTTATAAATTAAGTAATACGGAGCTATAATAAATATATATTTGTATACATTAACAGTCCATAAGGTATACCCATTACCGTGATAAAACCATTACCGTACCCATACCCATTACCGTAAATAAAACAAGTTCTGAGTTCGAATATTGGTCGGAAAATATCTAAATGATGGATTATGTTTTTTCTTCGCATATACTAACACATAGGAAAACGGGACATATGTATGTATTTGATTGTGTTAGTACCTAAATGTATTTACCACAATCACGACACGCACATAAGTAGGACGTTATGAGTTTGAAATGTTATTAAATATAGGGTGACGTAAATTTATGTGTGTTCACGGAACGGCGATGACATAATTATTATAATAAATATTAATGATGACACCTTAAAATCGAGGTAAGCTCTTAGGCAGGTCGAGTCAGGCATATATCGAAAATGGCGACCGTTACTTGACATAACAACGAAGTATATAAGCGTAATGCGCATTGAATATATTAAAAAATGTTATCCCTACCTATAAGTATTTATTCCCCGTGCCGCTTACATGGCTATCCGATAAACTAGTGAGTGTCTTTATTACATGAAAAATAATGTATAGTCGTATACACATACCTTCAAACATGATAGCGAACGGCAGTACCGAAAGGAACATCCAGGGCTGCACGTGGAACACCATGTCCACCGGATTGTGGAGGCCGAGCTTCGACTTCTGCATGAGCAGCTGCGCGAACGTCCAACGCAGGCCGGCGGCGAACGATGCGAGCAGCAGAAAGTTGAACCCAAGCAAGTTGAACTGAGTCGCTTTGTATGTGAACATTATCAGCCCAGCTGCTATCATGATCACGATGCCGACCAGCGACCATGACTGAAAAGTGATTAAACATGAGTAAAGTCATGATAGTCTGTGATAAACATGTGTAAACTGTTAACGACTGTTTATAAAACTGTTACACGCTGACATTCACATTTTAACAATATTGAGTCGGCTAAATAAGTTTCTTTTCATACCGTTTGGGTAAATAATCAATATCAATACGACTTCTGTTTATCTTTCGCAACGATACTGTACAATTATCGAAAGTGGAAATTGACGAAGATGTAAACAGATACTTGAAGTATACAGACAAAAAACAAGTAAATATACCTAATCACCAGTAAAAACACGATCATAGTGAATATTATAAAGTGCATAAACGAATAGTTTAATAGTAATAATAACGAATAGTTAACGAGTAGTTTGGTAATAATAACGAATAGATAAACCGTTAGGCACCTGCCTGAGGGATTCAAATATTTAACAAATCGCCACTGAATCAATACACCGGAGACGCGAGAGACGTTTATTTCCGTCGTACACAAATATACTCTGCATTTGACTTTTATTTTGACCATCTCAGATATCGATTCACTATGTGCGAGCTGCTGCGAGCACTTGGCCAGAGAGGAGACCCGTATTCCAACAGTGGAATTGTAATGGGTTGGGAAAAAAAAAGAAAATAAAAGAGCTGCTGCACTGTAGCCTGAGCGATACTTCACAATGATCTTGCAAAGAGATAAAAAAAATTATCAGTTACAAACGAACAACTCGAAAATAGTAATAATTGGTATGTTTGAAAATAAAATATTTTTTTAACAATACACCTGAGTATCTATTAACAAAACGATAGGTATCCTTCATTTATATACAACGACCAGCGGTTTTAACATCGCGCACGGCATCAAATGTTCAATAATGTTATAGACAGCGGAAGAAGTGAAAAAAACAAAAAAATATTGTCCAATACAAAAAGCAGAACAAGCTGCAAATTATAAAAACTTTCGCATTTATCACGCTAGCCAAGATTGTAAGCATAATAATACAGGTAACAATATAAAACAAATAGATAAAAGTATAATAAAAAACGCAAATGAAAATCAGACAGCAAATAAAATATCGCATTGTGCATAGAACGTGACAATAATAAAAAAGTGCAAAAAAATCATATTTAGATAAACATAACATGAAAAGCGTAATATAGTTGAGTTTTCATTCAAAAAAACGATAGTATGAGGGTTATAACTAAAGTCTCAAAATCTGTAATGTGAAGAATTTGGCAAACAGAAATATATCTTATTTTAATACGCCTAATAAAAATATAAAAGGAAAACACAAAACAAACATAAACAATTATTTATCTTATTATAATATGAGAAAAATTGTGATAACATGTAGACATAATGTGATCAAAATAAAACTTGTCTCAATTCACAACTTCTGAAGTAAACATCTCCAAAACGTAGTTAATTATGTTATACCTGTAAACACTCGCCCACGCAGAAACGAAAATGTCATTCAACATGGCAAGGTTGACGGGCACTCTATTCATGCTTTTATGATATTAAGTATTAATAGAACATCACTCTCGAAATGACTTTCTCGATATCGTATTACGTTTGGCTTGCTGTTTGTCTTCTAAGATATTATAGTATCAAATTGTCCAGTGGGACGTTAATCAGCAAACCTTACGAATGGCTTTAGGTTTCTTAGATATTAAATTACAAAACAGGTCTTTATGGATAAAGATATTGGGCTCTTTGCCCACCCAGTACGGCCTACCTGGCATAATATAATAATTATAATATTACCCGTATTATTTTTAACTTCACGAAAAGGTATAATATAACTAAAATTTCTTTAACGCACATGTAATTTTTGATTCAAACATACATATAAGAGAGCATTAATTTCATATGGGCATATAAATATCTTATATAGAAGAAACCGCACGATGTCGTTAGGAAGATAAGCTAACAATTCCGTACTTGTGTCGTTGTTACATTCAAATCAAATTTCTTTGTTTTTCCTTGAATGCGACAAAGACACCGTGAAGCGTGAAATTAGATGTCATTCTGGTTGACAAAGTCTATCTCGGTTAAGAGATTTACCTAAACGCTGAAAGATTACGTTCGCTTCAACGTGCTCATAAATAATGATGAGCTAAAAGCATAGGCAATATGCAAATTTGAGAAAAAACTCATTATGACTAATGAGTCTGGCTAACAGCAGTGTCCTTGGAAGAACAGAAAATTAATATATCAGAGTTATATATCTATAACATTATATAACACACATTAACCCTTTAACTAAAAACAAAACGATTGCCTATATACATAATATCTGTACCATAACTGCCAAGTCTATTGTCATGGCCTCAACACCTACCTTGCGTATAGACAAATAATTACATATATTCAACAGGGTCATGTAACACTATATTCTAATGTTTGCATTTCAAAGAAGTTATTCGCGGGTAGAAATAAATAAAATATAGATTGACAAGTATCCAGCTTTTACCATTATAATACGTATTTATGAGAATAGTCAGAGAAGTCAAACCAGAGTCAGTATAATTGAGATCAAAAAATATTTATAGCAAATTTTCAATCGGATCAGAAACAGATGTACACTTGTTTTCTCTAAAATAGAATCAATTGACCTATGTATGTAATTACTAAGGTTACTTATTTTTTAATCTATTTGATTCTAAATATTTTAATTAGTGCCCACGGGAAGACGTTTATACACGTTATTATAATATGTCATTAATTAGTACTGTCTATAATTAAAGGAAAGTAGTTCGATAACGTTAAATAATGCACGTTAAAACAATATGGAACGTAGAACTCGATTATGTCGACAGAAGGTGTCGTATTAATGCGACCAAAACCATAGACATGCACCTCATTTTATTCCTAACATGCCGATTAGGTATAAGCACGTCAACTTGGATGATATTATTTAGAAGAAGATACATGTTGCCTCTTTGTTGAAGGTATTTGACTGCCCCGTTGATTGAGTAGTTAGTTGCAAGCGTGAGTGCTGACCATGACGTTCTACAAATTCGAGGTTCGACACCCGGGTCGCGTACTGTCGAGTTTTTCTAACTTGAAATTCCTAGCAGTAGCTCGAAATCTGAATGTGGGCCCCGTTTACAGCAACAGGCTCACCACCTAATCCAAGGTGGGACGTATGGGACGTAATTGGTGAATCGTGGGAGTGTACTATACTCCTCTGCTTACATCTTCGCGAATCTCATGGTTGATATTACGTTTTTTTCGTATATATACATACGTCTAGGATGAAGTGTGAATAATAAAAATTTTCGAACTAAAACGGTAAAAAGATGCGACGAAAGCAAATAAAACAAGGACTCCACATTTTGTTTCGGTCGCTTAAAATATTCATAAGGAGTCATTGTTTAGAAAATAACTCTATAATGTTGTCATACTCAGTGTTCACGGTTATTCGACACGCCTGATCACAACGGACTAGCCTATGTTGGCGGCTATCATCTGACCCCAAAGAAAACGTCACAACGAGCAAAAATACAGTCTTTGTGCGCATAGCGTGTAATTGAGTGGATAGTGTTTTATTAGCCAATTGCTACAGACAGACGAATTTACACCCTAGTGCATGTGAATGCTACCGTTTATCTCATTGCCATTTGCATCCGTATCGTGTTAATGCTGATGCAAACACCTTATCTAACTTCCGTGGAACCCGACACCTGTTTCATTTAATTCAATTGATATATAAATTACAACGTAACACAAGCTATATACCTACACCATACACAGTTGTTGTGAGAAAAAAAAGTTGAAAGTCCAAAAAGTTGAAAGAAAAGTTGAACTTCCAAAATCCTGGACAGATTTATATAAATATAAGGTGACGGCAGATACGTGTTTATAGACTCATGGGACCAACATCTCGACCGGGTCAATTCTTCCTTATAATGGATAGGTATAAACTTGAGTGTTGGTCTCAAGTCCGCAATTCCGTGCAGTTTGTGTTGCATTAAAAAATTACAAGTGTTTATCAGAAATCTGCTTTTTTTTTTCATTTTCAGTTTTTTATTTACTTAATATATTTTACGCAGCCAGGTTTTTTCAATATTTTTATTATATTTTTAAATAAAGTCGTTTTTATAGGTAATACACATTTATGGAACAATAATGTATAAGTATATAGTCTTCTGTGAAATACAGGTGTGACGTTCTGTTAAGTAAAATTTCTAACACTTGCATAAAAATTGATTATCACAATCACATAATGGTTAATATTTGGACTATGGAGGTGGATGAATGATGTGTATATGTATGTGCATTTGTAGAGAACAGATCAGCAAAAGTCACATTTGCTCTCTATCACCACATACATTATAGAAGGAAGTTTTGCAAACAGTCAACTTCCTATTATGTACAACATGAAATAATGTAAAGCTCGATGCAGCGCTGCGTACACGCAGTGTAGGATTAGAGTAATTTAAAAATTGTCAACGTTTTATTTATTTTTAGTCATATTCATGTCTCAGTACTTGTTCGATCATTTTGTTTAGGAATATAGAATATGGTTGTAATTTGTTTTCCTGATATTAATTCCTACATCAGCACCAGTATATTTAAAAATTTTACATACATCCCAATCTTTTGGCACATAAGTATTTTAGTTCTATAACCTTGTATAGTAGGGAGTTAGGACTGTAAGGGATTCCAACCACCATCTCAGGAACCCAAGCCAACCTCACCTGCATGTGGTACACCCTGCTATAACAGACCAGGCTCTTGCGAACGGCTGATTGCGGTATAGCGCAGCCTAAATAGGCACGGCTAAATACACTGGCCGCCGACGGGCAGGAGCGTCGGCGGTGCGAAAAGCTGTGCCTTGCGATCTCCAACCCCCTTTGGGGGAGGCCTACTCGTATGTCCGGCATTGGACTAAGAAAGGCTGATGATGATGATGATGAACCTTGTATAATTTGTATGTAGGCAGTGAGCAAATTGTGTATAACATTGCATGAATACAAAGAATATACGATATACGCAAAATGACTGGCAGCAGTTGGATGCGACGAGCTGAAGATCGAGCTCGGTGGCGTGATATTGGAGAGGCCTATGTCAAGCAGTGGACGGGAGTAGGCTGATGGTGATAGTGATAATGAAGATGATGATGATCATGATGATGATGATGATGATGTTGATATTGATGACCATGATGGTGATGATGACTATAATATAAGAGTTACTTAAGATCATAGCTTACCTTTTTCTCCAGTCCAAGAAGAATAGCAAATCCAAGTATGAATATAATTGTAGTAGATTTGGTCATGGTGTACAAGGATATAGTTACGAGTTCAAGACCCCAGTTGGAGAAGCCCACATCAATGCCGCTTGCTACACCAGTAGGGCCGACGGACCGAAGGCAGGTTACAAATGATAGAACCAACTGTGGTGTTCCAGTTATGAAGTACAGTACCAAGCGCACCAGCACTGACAGTACCCATTTTACCACCAGATGGTACATCACCACAGTTAGTGGGTAGTGAAAATCCTGAAAATTCACAGACATTCATTCCTCATCTTTACAACCATCTAATTTTATGAGACAAGGGACACAAAGAGTAGTTGTTTACAGCAGCTGCACTTATTTATTGTGCATCACAAATAATACCTCCAATTAGAAACCAATTAATATTCCTCAATTAGAACAAAAATGTCATATTACAACCGTAATATTTTAATAACATGTGTTTTAAGTAAATGGTAGTCTAGTATCTATCCAAGCTCTGACTTGTCTAAAGGAATAATGGATGATAGAAAGGAAAACTGGAAAATTACACTTTTGTAATGTTTCATTTTCAAACTAAGTGGTTATTATCATATTTTTTTTCATTTTTAAGGTGCACATTTTAAAATCAAATCAATTTTCAGAAGCCCTCATTTTCGAAATTAGTGGTAGAAGTCATGTTTGAGAACATGTCACCTGTGAATTCACATCCAAAACCTAACAATGATCAATATGCTAAAGTTTACCAAGATGCTGATATTTTTTAGTATGACCGGGCCGATTCCGCTGTAAATATTAAAACATACTTCAAAATAATCTATTGAAACTCTAAAATACATTGCTCATATTAGAAGCCTGCCAACCCGCACTTGGCCAGTGTGGCAGACTATGGCCTTAACCCTCTCAACATGAGAGGAGACCCGTATTCCAACAGTGGAATTGTAGTAGATTGAAAAAAAAAAATAAAAATAAAATTTTAGAAGCATGTTAAAAGACAATTTATTTTATATTGCTCTATGGCAACAGCGATAAAATATTTTAGCTTCGTGGTTGGACCCCTTTTTGGTTTAGAAAACAAATACATGTTTACTTTAGACCCTGTAGAGCTTACATTAGTAAACTTAAGTGAGTGATATCACTTGCACAGATATGAATATAAACTTAATGTTTATATATTTATAACCTTCTATACATTCTGACCTCTATGCTCATAGAGTTTAAATTTTACAACTATTACTGGATCTATGCACACATTTAAAGCAATACCCTTAAGTTATAAGCAGACTAATAAATTTAGCACCAATCAACATTTGCCAGACTATAGCAATAAGATCTTTATTCTGAGAGGAGAGCTATATGTAACAGTGAAATGATAAAAGGATTGAAGAAAAAAAATAAAAAGTTTAATAAACAAGACAATAATACTGCCCCAATTCCACATACTAGAAGCATACCATGTGAGAATAAGTGGTAAGTGCTATTAGACATGAGATCAAGGCTGCCTAAATTTATTAACAGCAGACAATTTCAAAAATTTGGTAAAAACTGCTCATATTTTCTTTGGAATTACAGATTATGGAATAGCTTTAGTTATTTCAGTTTTCAAATCTAGTTTTAATGTAATAAATAGTAATGTAATAGTTTTAATGTAAGAAACAGTATTGCATCGACAGTAAAAGCTGTTCCGTTTAAAAAAATAATAAATTTAATATCAACCATTAGTGAATTAATGTCTGAATTACATTGTAATTTTTACAAGCTAATATTGATTTGTGTATAAATTATAGTAAACGCTAATTTTATTTAGCAGCAGCAGTATCAATTATTATAAGGCAGAAAAGTATTAGCCTGTACACATAATTCCATAATCATAAGTTCCTTTGTATGAGTAGGCCTTTCCTTTATTTATTGTCATAAAATTATGTCATCTGAAAATGGGCAGCTGTCATGTCAGTTATTATAAATACACATTTCACTACTCAATAAATAAAAGTTTGAGATACTCAACTTCAAAAAAATTATTTCGAGATATTTATAAGACCTAATGTTTTATGACATATAATCTATCTGATGCTTGTGGACCGACACTTTATATACCTTAAGATAACTAATCTAATATGCTGTAAATGATCATATTGGATCAAATTAGGTAATTTAACTAAAGCAACTGTTCATTACTATTTTAAAAATATCACTGTTTTACACGTATATTTTAAATATTCGAGGTTAAGGATAAAATTAAAAAAAAAAACAGTTGCCAAAGACTTGGAATTAATTATAATGTGGTGTTTTTACCTTCAGAAGCCATCTCTGGTAAAATGTCAGGCCTATTGACAAAGAAAAGTAAAGTAATATTAGGCCGAGAGAAAGAAGCCCCTTTTGAAAACATATGTCCGATAATTTCCCCTTCGGCTTGCTTGTAAACACATCCTCTTCGGCGTCAGTTTTAGCAGACAGCTGTTCATATTTTGCG
This sequence comes from Elbella merops, assembly GCA_018244855.1. Taxonomy (NCBI): domain Eukaryota; kingdom Metazoa; phylum Arthropoda; class Insecta; order Lepidoptera; family Hesperiidae; genus Elbella; species Elbella merops. The sequence goes on from DWMG01000682.1 coordinate 14,783, forward strand.
CCTGGCATGTTGAGTATGACGTGACTTTTTATCTCTTAGAACTTCATTATGTAGCATAGCAACTAGAAAATATATTTGCACTACTATGAATACTTTAAAAAATAATTTATCCAAGCAACCTAACACTTCACGTTCCCCTTATCTTCTGAGTTCTGACTGCTGGCAAACTGACATGAATAGTACATTCGGTATTCTATTATCTGTATAGGTGAGGGACAACAGATTACGTTTTATTAATCTTCTATACTATAGAGATGACAAACAGTCCCGACGAGGTTATTTGTTGAAAGACAACGAATGAAGAAAATTATATTAAACTATTAGTATACAATGAATTAATAATAATTGAGTTATTAGTTAAATGGGTAAATAAAAAAAGCAACAATGATGAAACAAATTGATTTATTTTGATAATAATTATTGAAGTGCTCAGCGATAAATTAATAAAATATAAAATTGAGAGGCTGATGATTTGTAATTTTAAATACATTTAGTTGTTGTAGTGAAATATTTGGAATCTATCAATATTTATCGGCCTTAGTCTATCTTTGACATTCTTGATGCTTGTCAACTTCTAATATTATCTGTGATGATTGTGATGTCAAGTAACAAACGAAGAGGTTGGTAAGCAAAAGGCAATGGGTTATTAAAGGAAGGGGAGTGTTGATAAATTTACTGCGATTGTCAGGTCAGTATTGAATAAACGTTTATTTACAAAAAAATAATTATGTTTTTTAAAAATTCGTAATGAGATGCGTAATCCGTGAATTTGAAATAGTTCATAACTGACACGTACATGTAGTGAAATCACAATTGCGTTTCGTACAACAATACTTGTAATACCTGAGTAGATAATGCAAGTTAAAAAGTGATGTTCAAGCTCAAGCCAAACATACTAGTGCTATAATCCCAAAAACACCATTTTCAGATCTCTGTGGGTGGTAGACCATTTCTTTGTTATAATCCTACCGTTAGAAAATTTTCTAAATATATATCACAGTACATTCACCTATTTGTGTGTAACTCATATTATGCGCGAGCTAAATAGACGGCAATTCGAAATGTGAGTGACCTATTAAATACAAAGTGGTCAATAAAATAACAAAATTAATGTTTTGTGTTTTATTTGTGAGGAAATTTTGGTAAGTAGTTAATGGTTTTACTATACTAATAACGTAATATACAATAATAATGAATATTAATCTGTTTATATACTTTTTGCTTCATGAACTTTTGATCATTGTTGGGATACACCATAAATCATTTTATGTATATAAATATAATTATATGGACAGGTGAAGTCCAGTTGGCTAGAAGCCAAATCTTGTGGGTAGTCTGGTCTCTAGAACCCATTACTCACTGGTGCAAATTGGGAAGTGGAATAAAATTGTATTGCATGTAAATTTCAACCTACATTTATTCTCAAATGTTTTAAATTTCAATTGTCCCTTTCATATAGAGCCTTCAGCCTGCATATCATCAATTACTTTTAAATAGTTACTAATTTTCTGCAAAGCCTACATAAAGTGCTATGGCTCATTAATAAATAACATTCCCAATCAGAGGTAGAATAAAATATATATAGTGAAAGGAATTCCCAAAAATTAACCTTCAAAAAATTAGCAGAATATTTTTCTATGTTTCAAAGTAATCTTCATGATTTATATAAATTGGTGTAACATCTAAATATCTATTAATTTATTACTTCATGTGCAAAAATTTTTATCACTCCATCATGACATCAATCAATGAATCACTGAAACAATTTTTTTCTATGGCATTGGGAGATATAAGCAACCTTATATAAATACTGTGATAAAAAATAATACTTATATAAATAGATGATGTGTAATAGGTTTCTCAATGTAAACATAGAAGCCATCTATGCAGATATGGCTTATTATAATAATCATGTGTGTCTACTCACAAAATGCACATTCTATATAGCATCTTAAATAACATTGAATCCTGTAACAGATCACCCCCCCAGTATGTTGCTATATTCAAGAGAATTTTTTCAAGGAAGTCCTTGAAATACCATGGACAAATGATAATTGCCATGTAGACAGTAAAAAGGTATGATGGAACTGCTACCACAGCAAAAATATTAGGATTTAAGTATTTTTAGGACATTGTTTCATTAACTTTGAATCCCCCTTTAATTAAAATCAATTTTGGGACTTTATATTGTGATTATGTGTTACCATTATTACACACTGAAGTATGTGTATACATGTGTGTGTGTGTGTGTACCATATATTTATCTTAACTTAATCAGTTTTATACTTTTAAATAAACTGCTCTATTGTATTTGTAACTTTGCTATTCATAAAACCTCTCACTATTTCATCATGATACCATTTGGTAATTAATGCATATTTATCAAGTCATAGTACTGCCTAACGATTTTAACATATTCCAACAAAATGGTACTGAAAGATTTGAATTAGAGCATGTTAAGCCATTAGTAGATAGCCTATAGATAAAAAGCATTCTAATCCTTGATACTTGAACTGGTTTGCCAGTGTTATGTTAAGTTATGTAAATACTACCACACACAGACACAGAAATGAATAGTAAATTATGTTTTATGCTTCTTTATGTTTTCTTTGTTTGTTGCCATATATAAATGTATAGCCATATTTTTGTTACCATAATATGTGTAAAGTGTTAGAGTTACCAAGTTGTAGTTACCACAATATTTGTTTTTGTGTTATGAAAGTTGTTTCTGTTTATTAATTGTTAATCAGTCCCCATATTATACATACTTTTATAAATTATAAATATTAATATTACATTATTTATTATTACCACACTATTTTTTAATAATATTGTGAAAATTTCTACAGCTTCTACAGTGTTTGTTTCTCTATGATCAACTTTGAACTATCTGTTTGATATGGAATACTTGTGATTACATTAATGCCGAGATAAACTGAGATTACCCTATCCAAGTCTCTGGAACGAGGATATGAACGTAACTTCACATGTGTAACCCCCGAAGAGGTAGGCAGAGGAATGCATAACACTCCCATATTTCACCAGTTATGTTTACGTCCACTATGGAATAGGTGGTGAGCCTATTGCCATGCATCGGGCACATATCCAGACTCCACTTCTAGAAAATCTAAATTAGAAAATTTTGTAGTGTTCGACCCGGGAATCGAACCCGGGACCTCCCAATCGGCA
>DWMG01000683.1:0-17970 GCA_018244855.1 Elbella merops
AGCTGAAATTGAGTATAGAGTTCAAATAAAGCTACTAAGCAGCGATGAAGGTGTAAAAATACATTTACAGTGATTTAGCAAAGTGCAGCAAATGCACAACCATCATTTGCGTATTCCATCACACTTCAGTTATTAGTAAACAAGTGGATCGAACAAAATTGTTTCCAATCGTAGCTGATTCGATTACAAAGCTTTAGGGTTTGTTCACCTGTGTGGCTACGTGTTCGTGTGTTTCCTGTCTAAGTGTTTGTATTCGTGCAGCCGGTCAACGACCTACAATAAAACGGTTCCCGTTAATTCTGTCCTCCACTGACACATCGGGAGCAATCTCGTTTCGGGATTACTTTGATTCCCCTTTTAGTTATGCTTTGTTAGTTTAATTGTGGGCTATATTATGCGGTGTTTATGTTAATGTCGTAGTATATTTGTAAATGCATTTTGAATTTGCAATCGAAAGGCATAACATTTCTCTCTGTACATGTTTGGATGTGACTATATTTTCAGTACATCAAGAGTAATATGTACGAATTGATTTTGAGCCGTGACATTATCTAGATGAAAAGTTTATCATAAAATTTTACTATGATGATCTATTTAAATACAAATTAACTGAAGTGTAACATATTCACTTTGGAATTTAGAACACGTTTAATAATGTCTAGGAGTAACTAACACTATTAATTTCTAAGGTAATTTTTCTTCACGTAACGTTTACATCATAAATCTGTAAGCCACTAGTCTGGCATCATATAATAATTAGTTCCACTAATAATTCACGCAGACCATTAGACTAGAAACGATTGCCACACCGCCCAAGGCCCAAATGTCAGCATTGACGTCATAAGGGGCGGCGGTGCTAAATATATATACTGTGAAATCTAAGGGCAGGCTACAATGCGGCTGTGTCACCGCATGATCTGACCTTTCTTTGATTGATAGTTTCACGAAAGTAAGCGTATCAACTGCCAACATAAACGAATGGAAACGGGAAATGTCTTTGCGTATCTCGTAACAAATATCGTTTGTGTTCGCATTTGCGCCAGCGGTGCTGCGAGTAATAGATCGATGACGCTCATGCAGTTCAAAACTATTAGAATGATCTGGTTAATCCAATAACGTCTTACGTTACCTACGCAATCGCAACCGCTCCCATTGCGTTCCCGTTTGTATTATTTTCGTTTTGATTACATTCTATATGCGCTCTAATTCTTTTGATGTTTCCAATTTGTGCCAATGTACTCATATCTCAAAAGCATATATCCTTCACCGATTGACGAATACGTAACGCGTTAAAACGCACAAGTTAACGTTAATGGAAACGAAAAAATAATACTCAATGTCCATCATTAATGGGTTCTCGTTGTAAAGAGCATCTAAATTAGATTGCATCAGTATGCGTTCTATAAAAATCGTTCTATATTAATCATTGGCGTTAGTTTGTAGGGCGTCGTTGACGTCATAGGCAACCCAGTAACAAAATGCACCAACCCTTCACCACGTGCGACCTACATTTCACTTTATTATCCAACACGACAGACTGATTGAAGCCAGTATTTACTTCGCGTAGTACAAGTACATACATACAAGTACGTGTCGGGTACAATATCTACCGCCTCGAATGGACAAATTTAGACAGCGTTATGCTTGAGAAACTTTTAGAAGACAAGTAACGAATGGAGGAACTCTACAGTATTGTGTATAATAATTCGTTATGCGGAAAAAAGTTCCGCTATATCTACAAATATTTGCAATTACAATTATGGATAATTTTCTAAGATCGCGCTTAACTCTTTACGTTGAATTTAAAATGATAGTTTTTTGTTTACTGTTGTCATTAAAAATTCATTGTATTATAAAAATGTATTATTTACACTGTAAAACCATGTCTAATGGATACTCTATGTAACTAGAGTATGTGGAGTCCAGAAATGATCTTTTAATCGTTGCGTGATAAATGTTATTTTATATGTAATAAATTTAGACTCTATCGTTACCTCGATGTACATTTTAACATTATTAATAATTCTCGTTATTTGGGATTTTTTGTTACTCGTTTCGGTAGTTGCAATTTTTAAATTTTCATATAGATTTTGACCATTGTCCAATAAGTGTATAATTGTTACGTAATAGTAAAAAAATATATGAAGAGAGTGATAAACTTTAAATAGAAACACATTATGTTGTCAGTAAGAGGCGTGGCATAATAATAATATATAATAGTCACATCATATGATTATTCACGTAGACTGAAATGTTGGTGTTCATGTGTTCCGTGGGTGTGTTCCAGCAGTTTCAATGCGCTGTACGCAAAACAGTTATATTTTAAACGGCCGAGGTCTAAACGTGGCTGATTGTTTACGCCAATGAGATTTATGTGAAACCCATGAGAAGGGTATAAGCCAGTCGTTTTTCATCGGCGAAAATATATTAGGTACTTTACGTTTTTCTGGTAGATTGTATGATATCGAAAGCTTGTTTATGGATTTAATTTAATCGAAAATGTAAAAATTGGAAAACTGTAAATGAGTGCGTTCTAAAACGTTTTTGAAATCGACCTAATAATATATATTTTAGTATATTTTTGTACGTGTTTAGTAAAATATGGAGTTTTGAATCATTGGAATGATAAGTTAATATTTTTCCGAATATTTAGGTAACGGTAAACATTTAAATAATAGTAAATATGCAAGTTATATGATATTTTATTTTTTCTTAATGTAACAATTCTCAAGGAGATGGTTATATGCGCAAATATTTTAATTAATTTACACCGGTAGGTATAAATTTAAAATGTTTAGCGGAGGACGAGAGAATAAAATTAAGGTGTAACTTTTTTTTACATTTGATCTCAAAGACCCGAAAACCATTACGGTTACCAGTCATCTGTAAACATACATATGTTTTTTTTTAATACTTTGACTTTCATCATAATTTAACATCGAGACACAAATCAGATAGAAAATAAACATACATTCTTACGACACAAATATTTTTCTTAAATAAGAATCGAATTTACGGACGCCGGTTCAGTGCTGTCTCAAACCACTGGAGCAACAAGCCAGTGATTGGTAAACGAGTAAATCATTGTCTTATTAATTCGTTATAGTCACGTAAAAAAAACGTAACATCACGCTCGTAATCCTGGAAGAGGTAGTCACGTGTTCTAAACATACACGATCACAACAAAGCTAACGAACATTTCCTAGACAAAAGAAAAACGAGATTTCTCATAAAACTTTTTCAAACTTACAGATCGCGTATTTTGGATGCTTGCCGCACCGTACACATTGTTTACATACTTTGTTTATATCCACTGAGGTATACACAAATAAATTTGAACCATATCGCCTTCACATTAAAATTCAATTTTGCAGAGCTCCGTGATAGTGGTTGTTTTTAATGAGAGCAGAGTATAATTTCGTAACTAACTTCGCAAATCTGCCATCGCTTCGCAGAATTCACTACGTCTGGTTATTGTCTGTGCCGCATTACAGCGATAACTGCAGTAAAAATTATTACTTTTGAGAAATTCACACGATTCAATCGATTTTGAATCAGTTTTTTCCTGTAAATTAAGTACATAAATAATACATGTGCGGTTTGTAACGCTTACGATAATACCTGTCTGACTACATGCCACTGTAGTCTGTACACTGTCTGACTGCTATTGAAAGTATTCTTATTAGGAATGAATAGTTGGGTTGTGAGCCGACAAATTTGACAGATTTCAGTACAACTGGTAAGAAACTAGCACATGGTCACATTAATAAGTTTTAAAAAAAATATAGAGAAAGAATACTCTAACTAGTGCTAGAAGATAAATAAATAGATGGAGACGTAGGATAAATATGTAAATAAATGGCTTGATAGACAAATTGAAGAACAAATGGTATATATACCACTCAAAATATATATGATCTTAAGGAGACACAGAAAGAAAGAAGAAAAATGTTTGAATTTTGGTAATCTTAAAATTTTGTTTACGCCAAATACAAGCGACTATAATTGGAAAATACATAAATTACCCACAGTCCACGAAAACAATGTTTTTCGAACTGCGCATGTCGGCTTCTGAGTAGCGATCGACAATAAACAGTTTTATCTGATACGCACTAAGACCATAAAATTACTTTGGAATCGTTAAATTAAAAAAAAAACAAACAATAATTCCGATTTTCTCTATTTTATTTCGAACGACATGTTTTTCCTTTATTATTTCCCTATTGATGTAGCCACAATTTGTCTTATCGCATCAACTTAATAACAAAAATATTCAATGGATTACGTTATTCACGGCCTGCAATTCATTTAATAATCTGAAATTATATGCTACCTTTTAGCATATTTTTAGTAGACTTTTTTAACTACAAATGCTGTAGAAACTATGGAAGTTAAAACTTAAGAAGATAATTTTATTTACATTTAATTCCCCCTCCCCCCACTACACTAGAAAATCTCTTTATATTCCCTGAACAAAGAAATTTTCATTGAAAAATTAATAATTCCATAATTTTTACATTTATTACAGGTCTTTTTAACTACTTGTATGAACTGTAATAACCGAAAATAACGGTTAAGATAGAAATCGGTAGCAGATAGAAATAGGTAGGTCTGTTACCTTCTCTTCGCAATTAAAAAAGAAATCAAATACTATTTTAAAATGTATCTCCCAGTGTCGACAAACAGTACCTTCTTAATATGAGCGCAATCATGAGAATAAAATTGAGCTGAACGAAAGCGAATGACGACCCTGAATGACGATGTTGGATGGACGTCTGTAGGTCAGTCCCCAGTTGAAAATAGTGTATAATTAACCCATCAATCTTGATCGCCCTGAATTTCAGCTGTAGTGTTCGACTACCAAAACAATTTTTTTGGCACGCAAAAACCAAATAAAGTAAATACTCAATTTATCTTTTGATATACAATACAATATGTTATGTAGTTGAATGAGAACAGCAGAGTTCTACAAATTAAAGATGGGAATATAATAAAAGGGTCAACCAATTGCGCAACTTCGACGCATTATATGACGTTATTTGATTGGTTATATATAGAGACACAAGGCTTATATCACATGTAGTACATAATCAGATACTAAAGGAACCTTTGAAGCATGTTACATAAGAAGATTTAAAATTTTTCTTCAGCTCCCAAGGCTTAACAGCGTAACAAAGGTATTGAATGTTGTCTGCTACGGCATTAAAACTTTCTAGCGTTGCTTTATTCTGTTGGCCTGTGTAATTTTGAGGTCTAAGAAGAAACGATAAAGATTAATATGAATGTACTTAAATTGCCTATTTATCTCTATCTTTTGTATAACACGCTATTAAATATCGTATAAGTTATCATGACACTATATGTCATCAACAACAAACTCGTGTGTACATCGTTGAAGAATTGTTCAGTGATAATTCATTTATTATTGCATCAATGTATAATTGAGATAAAGATAATATAATTATGTTTTATTCGTGTTTTGTCATGTTATTTAGCATATATGAACAGTTAACGAAAATGTGAACTGCGCAGAATCGAAAAATTGCAAGCAAAATTTTGCTTACAAAAATTCCTAACATCAAAACGTAGACCGAAACTGATAAATCTTTGTCCAGATATTTATAGCCTATAAAACGGGATGTTTATGGTGCTTACCCTAATTTCACAATTTCCTGTTTGGTTAACCTAACACGATTAAAACATGAGCACGTTTTAACATTAATACGTCTAACCTTATTCATATCGCCATTAATGAAACTAACTGGATTACCATTTTAACTAATAACGCAAGGTTGAAGAATTACCTAATGTACGATAGGATTACGATAAAATTCCTGACGATTAGTACAATGCCACTTATCCATTACATGGTCAAGGCAACTTCTGCACCTTGAAACGATTGGTCGACATCGTCCATGAACTCTTCAAGGTAACTACGAACGTTGCGCAAAGGGAAGCCTGCTGTGTTAATACAACGTCAAATGGAGCAAATTATCATCAATGTTGCAGCGCAATAAATTGGCTTAAACTCGTCCCTGTATCGTAAACCAAACATGATGCAGATGTTCCAACACAAACAAACGCTGTCCGTAGTAACATCGTAAGTCTCGTAAGCAGGTCGTAACGTGTCAAGGTTTTCTGAAGAAGACAGCCTCACATGACGTATAGCAACGTCACCGCTATCGATCGTCTAGGAAACGTCTGATGGTCTACCGATATATACCTATGTATATATTTAATGACGCACGTAACCTCCCTATGCGACCTTTAGGTTTTATTACGAGGAACTGACAGGTGTTCCGGGATTTAATGGGCCTTATCTTTATGAAAAAAGCTACATTACAGATACCGCGATCCACCTTCTAGGGTCATGTAACGTCATACTCCATACGGATGCACACTTTCGCAGTATTCCTTTGTTTTTTAAAGTGAGGTTACTATTGGTGTTTTCAATAATACCAAAGAAACTTAAGACAATGTTATTATGCAATATTGGCTAATAGTTTCAGTTGGAGACGTTTCGAGATATCTTTGTGACGAAATGTATAAAACATAACGCAAACAGTGGTCTCGACAGATTTACGATCTAAAATACGAAACTAAAACTATGCAATCTCAAATGAATACCAACGTCACGGCTACTGTTTGTCTCTTTGCATTATGTTAGGTACATTCTATTACGGCGTGACGATGCGTATTGCGCACCCGAATTCCACTTTATACCGAATCTCGTTATTCTGATGAATAGAATTAAAATTCATTTTTGCGTGACACACAATGATAAGAGGAAACGCCTCATCTAATTGCGTCCAACTCGTGACACTATGTGACATTGCTGAACGGACTACCCACGCTCGCGACAAACGGTACGTCACAGATTTTAAAACCGTTTTATAATTCGCAACAAGTTTTTTGCAACCTACCTACCTATCGTAGCTCTAGCAAATTTATTTCTGACATCGCGTCATTTTATTTTTGATCACAGACCGATCAATATGGCGATCACGCAAATTAATTGGTTCCATTTCACAAACTTGTTGGTTTTTGCAGTCTGTTATTTTATTACATGTGCATTTACACATCCATATGTGCATTCGACTGTGAAAGTGTTACCGCTACATTTATTTTTAACTGTTTATTTTTTTGTTTGTTTATGCATTGGTGTGTTCAGATTTCAATAATGTGATTGACAGACACAACTGTGAATGTTTTCAGCTGCTTCAGTGCTAACTAACCGAAGATACAATTGAGAGATTTAGAGTTATATAACCTGAGAAATATTTCATTATTATTAATTTCACCATTAAAACCTAACTGCTATTAAAATGTGTCAGCCCACCGCAGCTGCCAACATTTGTTTCAAGGAGCCAACCATAACCTCAAAATTCAAAGCCTCACGAAATATCAACAACAATTTTTGTAGATATCGATTAGGAATGTAAATATTGCATATCCGGTGAATCTGACCTGTATCACATAAATACAAATCGCAAAATAAGAATCAATGAACGCATCTTCAAAGACCATCCACTTTTGCGCCCACAAATTTTATTTCAACAGACGTTGTTGGTACCTTGCTAATTTTAACTATTTTAATTCGGGAGCTAATAAATTATTTGCTAAGATTTTCTGAGTAATTTCGTAAGATTGATAAGGACACGTCAAATAGACTTACAAATAATATTTATAAATGGCATCTATTTCTATTCGAATGAGAAAGCCAGCAGAGTTAAACATTTGTACATTACTGGTTGGCTGGAAGATAACTATTTTAAGATTTTTGTCTCTCGTATCTCAAAATGAAACTATTGGCATACTCACACAGTTACATAAATTGACGATTAGATAGGTAGATGAATTGAAGCAGTGATGGCTCATTATTATTAGTAAATGTCTAATGTATCTCCTTTAACTCAGGCGCAATTTTAGAGAAGGCGTTACCAATAATATCACCTTCGTCTGTCTCATGGCAACTCATGTTCAGTAGCCAATTATACGAGCAACAATAGCTACACGATTATTTCGCTTTGTTCAAGAAGCATGACGTTCTATTACGTTATAAGGTCATATAACTATAAACGTCGCGGCTGCATACGGCTTGAACATTGGCAGTAAATCTGTTTAGATGTTGGCGTAACATGCAAAACGCAATAAGTCCGCGCTATTACGAGTACCTACGTGTTGAAATAGAAAAGCCCTTAGTCACACTGTTCTACGTCCATTGCCATCCTCATTGTCATGCTATTAACGACTTTCATAAATTTTAAAAACATTAAAAGATGTATCAGTGTTTACAAGCAAATATAATCGTGAAAAGTAATAAATTAATAAAGAAACGAATTTATATATATTCGTAGTAATTTATGTGTTTTGTAATTGTTGTTTTACGTGGGAGTTAGGTATTGTTATAATATGATGATAGCTGTTGTGTATTTGTGCTGTAATGTTGCCAGTGAACAAATCTTACTATGTCTGTTTTAATAGCATACAAAACACACACATGGCACGTAAACGATTACAAAAATAATGGATATTGGTAAGCACTCACCAATATCCCACTATTATGAATTCTACGAACCTCAAATCTTATCTTGAACCTTCAATATTGTACTGCGACACAAAAATGTTCGTAAATGCGTAATAATAACAATTACTCCTAATCTCGGAAATCCAGACAGCCTAAATTATTTTATGATAACGACATTATTAATAGATTATATTGGTTTTTTTATTAAAATAGGAACTTTGGCATTAAGACAGCAGTAAGAAGTAAGCAACTATTCTGACATAAACGTACTCGCTGACGAATTTGTCATAACGAAAATACATGAGACATGAAAGATCTGTCATAATATACTGGAGAATAATTTCGAATGTTCCATTGTGTCCAGTGAGAGCATCACGAGTGGTTGAACAAAAATAGTTAACCTCAAGAGAAATATAGCGGCAATTTATAATATTAAAATAGTATGTAATTTACGTCAAACTGAACAAATTTTCCGTCTTTGATGTGCCATTAGCCATGGTCCTGACGTCCTCGTTTAACAGCTTTGCATAAATTATTTATACAAATGCAGTCGGTTCCAGTATAATAAAGATTTACGACGGTTGTTCTTTGCCAATGTAGAATTCAGTAAAAGCCATGGCGAATTTCTCAATTTGACACCATCAATTACTGCTCGTTACACGGTGTGGTGTGACCGTCTTAAAATATGAGTGCTTAAGACGTATCTAACAATTAGTTATGTTTCATCTGTTTGTCAAGAATACTATATTTAACGTAAAAGGAAAATACATCGTCCTAAGATTACATTTAATATATACAAATATTTACAAATTCGTGCAGAATGTTGGTATACTTCTATTACTTGAAAGTCCAGATCTCATCAACCCCCAAGTGCGTCCTAGCGTGCTGTTGGACACGGGTTTCTTCTAACGACAGAAACATTAACATAGATCAGACTCCACCTCGTTCGCCGGAAGTCAGCACACTCCATCACTTTAGCTCGGTATCATATAATGGTTTCACCAAACACTTGCAGAATACACAACTTTTGCCATTGTTTTTGTAGTCTCCAATTAAATATAAGCTTTCTAATATTAAATCGATATTTATGAATAATAATATTAGTTGAGAAAGTAACAATATAAATATTTTTATTTGAATTCACTTTTCACTTGTGACTCTAGAGAAATTTTATGAAGCTTGCTTTCACTATCATACATTTGCCCTGTCGGTTCACTTTCGCTTTAGAGAGATATGTGTCTAAAAGTCATATCTATTAATGATTGTTTTGCGGTCATCATTATCTTCGACCAAATTATCGACGGTTGGGCACAGTTTGGTACTTTTGTTTAAAACTATCCTACGCCGTTTTCTTTTTCAATCAGACGTTATTTCGAATTAAGCTTCATCAAAGAAAACCAATCATTTTTAAAGCTCATTTATATTATTTTAATGATATTTACGAATTGGGCCATCTCGTTTCTATTCGATTTATGTATATGTTTATTGTGTTTAATTTCAGCTTGTTTCCTCCAGTCAACCTGTTTTCTCCAGTTTAGTTTCCTCTTTTTATCCCTTGCTAGACGCATCTATCTTCTTTACTTTCAGCCAGTTTATTCATCAGCTCTAATAATCTAATATTCTTATTAGTATATTTGCCGTAGTGATGAAAGAATTAGGCAACCAACATGTATAACAGACTGATTTCTAAATACACTAAATTGGCTTTATAACTACATGGTTCAGGATATCAGGCAGCCTACACGTCAGGAAGCCTATGTCACTATGAGAACTGATAATTAAAAAATAGAATTAGAAATCATGATCGTAATTTAATTCAACCACAACTGACCCAGTTACGACTTTGCATTATATAATGTTATACAAGACATTTAATTCTTATACAACAAATATAATTATTAAATCCATTACGCTGGACCACGCGGTACATATTTTACGATATGACTTTTTATTGCGAAAGACTACGCTTCCGAAAAGTATTGTATAAACATTTACATTTAAGTATACAAATGTATCTTTATTATAGTTGGTCCTGACATATAAAATTCAGCCTCCCAATTCGGCGGTCTATAGGAGGACTTTTATGTCAAAGATAGTCGTATCCTAGAGTGAAACAAAATGAAGATGATGTCAGTAAAAAATGAAGAAGATATCAGTAACTATACATGTAGGAGGTGAGGTTGATTACAGGCATACTATAATTAGGAACATACAAGTGATTTTAAAACGTATGGTATTATAAACCGTTTTTTTATTGAAACCCTCATAATGTACTAACATTGTGGAGACCAACATAAATATATTTATTTCATGGCACGTATATAATTTACCGTTATCGCGTTTAAATACTTGCAAACACGACGAGTAGTTTATTTGTAGTTACATAGGAAAAGAAAATACTTTGTGCTAAGCTACTTTCACTGTGCAAACAAGTTCACTATCTCTAAAAATTGTTGTACCAATCAGTACTGAGTTAACGAGTTACGATACATAGTTAGGTATATATATCACACGTTTTTGGGCTACTTAGTACTTTGGTTAAGTGATTTTTTAATTTTGTAAACCGTGTACAGGTACTGTCAGTGAGAAAAGTGTTTTTAAAAGTTTTACCGTTACGCTAAGTTTTGATACAAATTAATATGATTTCAATAATTGAAATGTATGAAAGTTAACCGTTTTTTCTTTAAAGAACATTTTTTTCATTAAGATTTTAGATGTTAGGGAAGATATTTTATATGTGAAGAGATTTTATATGTGAAGAGATTTTATATGGGAAGAGATTTTATGTGTTAGGGAACTACATCGATTATAATAAATGTTACATATATAATATTTGTTGTTTTCGCTGTACAAGGTATATACAATGTGTTATGCGGTCGATCGTAATACGTACAGCATTGGGTACGACAGAAATCTTATATAGTCAGTTAACTATACATCAACATGGGTTAAGTAGGAAACAGGAATTATGTTTTAAATATATATATTTACAACTAGACTCTATTAATTATTCAGCAGACGCGTCACAAGCGCCTAGCACGAACGTCTCATATTAAAAATTTACTTATAAAATTATGTTCACAAATCATTCTATTTGGGTCAGTGGGCCAAGTGACGTCACGACAAGGACGACACTGCACGCTTGGAAAATAAAACAGCTTATGAAATAATTTTAATAGCATGTTTTTTTAATAGCATGTTTTTAATAGCATGTTTTGTTAATAGCATGTTTTTTGTTACTCCTAACAATAAAAGAAGGACGATTTGTTTTGTTATTTAATAGCTTCAGAATGCTGTGGGAGCCGATATTATGATGTCGCATTGTTACCAATATCAATAGCATTTGATGAATTGAACGTTAAAATTTCAAACGGTATGAAATTCATACAAGAGAGGTTGAATAATTGTATCGAATAGAATATTTTTTACGTGTTAAACAACATACAGTAAGGTCACCACGATCAAACCATATAATATATAAAGGTGTAAAATGGATAATCAGCTTTAGGGGACTATTTTAGTTTTGAAAATGTGCTTCTTAAGAACAACTTAGGTAGCAATTGCAAACTTTATAACATATTTTAGTAGGCTGCGAAACGTCAGTTTAGAATAGGTATATTTTGTCACACCTTTTACAATGACCCTGAAGCGCGGGTAATGGGTTCGATCCCGCTCGGGATCAATACCTATTTATGTGATTAGCACAACTATTAATTGTGTACATGTGCACAAAAGGTTTACGTAAATGTATAATTATATTAGTGTTGCGGCCAATCCGCACTTGGCCAGCGTGGCGGACTATGGCCTTAACCCTCTCAATATGAGAGGAGACCCGTATTCCAACAGTGGAATTGTAATGGGTGGATCTTTATTATTTTTTATTATTATATAGTAATATTTATATATGTACCTATGTACATGTAGCTTGTTAGCTGTTTGGTTACCATAACTGTTTGTGTATAGTTTGGGTTCAGGTGGCCAGTATGGAAATGACCTACGATAATTAATATTTGTTCAATTGTAACGTGTGTTTTGAACTTTACATTATTAGTATAAATTGTGAACAATCGGCCTACCTTTCACAGTTTACCGCAATATGTTTTAATATTGTGCAATCATTTCGCACTTGCTTGTATTTGATGGTACCACGTGAAGCGAATATTCACGTGTAAGGTATGCAACCCTCAGTTCAGGATTAGTTTTTAAAAGCCCTAACCCTAGATTTAGATTAGAATGGTTATAATTATTGAAGGGTACTACAGGCCTGCACATTAAGACACGAAGTTCCTATATGAGTTCTTTTTCTCATATCATGTGTCACCTTTCGGTCTCTAACACTTATATGGTAGAAAAATATTTTCGTTAAATTTTCTTTCCTATTAATAATTTTATTAATAGGAAAGAAAATTTTATAAAAAAAAAAATATTTTTTAAATTTACATTTCCTACTGCCCAAAGGTTGACTGGCAGAGAATGCTTTTAGCATTAAGTCCGCCTTTTTATTCCTGCACTATTTTGTAAGGTTTAAATAAAGAATAAATAAATAAATAAATAAAATAATTATTTATACAAAATTTGACCGTGAAGTTATAACAGTATACGCTTAGATAGACAATGTCAACTAAATCGTCCTTTAGATAAGACACAAAGTGATGCACAAGGACTTCTAGCTGTGGGATAGGAATTGGGTGTTTTTTATAATTCGTTCATAAATAGCTATTATTATTAGTATATCATCACGACAGGACACTGACGGAGTAGGTACACGAAAGATTTGAATCCCAACCACGGTGAACAAATGATTTAAAACACTGAGTAAATAAAACCAAAGAATTCATTTCTATACTTTTTTAAATACTCATATATTATATCTAATTGATTTTATAGTATGTCTTATTATATCTAATTTATCTTTTACTTTCCTTTATATCTTCCTTTATATCTAATTTATCTTTTATTATCCTTTATAAATAAAAACATCTGATGTAGATAAGTATCTATCGCTGTAATTAAGAACTTCATAAATATATTTATGTATGAAGAGCTAATGACATACTAAATATATATTAGTCAACCGATAAAAAGTACTGATATCAAATTATCAATGTTATCAGCAATCAGTGGGATCTATTAAAACTTCATACGATGATGATATTTTTATTTATTTATCCTGCTCTCGCTGATAAATATCCAACAGCGTCAAATATTATCGAATGGGTAAAATCACAAGACAAATATCTATATTTATCGCGGTGGAAAATCCAAAATATTAAATAGGTAACTAAATGATATTCATAATAAATGGAATTTCATCAGCGTTGAGAAGATATTCTGACTTCATTAAAGTTTTCCCAAATACATTGTGAACGGCGTCTTAGGAGTTCAATTGTCCTCTTCGGGTTTTTTTGGGTTCGAATCAAGATTAGAAGACTTCAGGAGAATTAAGAGTTGCGTGTCAAGACACGCAACTCAAATCTTAATCGTTTCGTATATTTATAAGATTCGATGGAACTAACTTCAACGATACGTGAAAAGATCCAAAGAACTCCTACAATACCTATAAAATATGCCTTTAAAAACAACCCTTTTTTTCTTCTAACATTTTTTCTAACTTCATACTAATGTACTACATTTTATGACATCCATATTTTAATGATTACTTTTAATATAACCTTTATATGTACAGTAAAATAAGTACGTTTTATTTTTCTATATAAACATTGTGTTAGACGCCAACGTAGAACGTGCAAGATACTGTGTACGACTCTGTTCTTTTTTCGTCTTGCATAAACAATGAAGCGACCTTTAATTGTTCGTAAATTCTCCATCAGAACGTGTAACGATAAATTTTCGGACGCATGAATCATTCGAACGTAAAAAAACGTAATTTCACGCCTGTAACCCCCCGAGGGATAGGCAGAGGAGCGTATGACACTCCCACGTTTCACCAGTTACATTTACGTCCCACGGAATAAGTGGTGAACATATTGCCATACACCGGGCACAGACCTGACGCCAATATCACTACTAGAAATTCTAAATTAGACAAATGAATAATACATCTTTTGTAGGCTGAAATTTTTTAGAAAGCAGAAAAAAATTAGTATAGGCATAGTTATATTAAACCATATAACCGAGTATACTCGTAGGTATACCAGTTAATAAAAATATATAAGTACACTTAAGTACACGTAGGTATATCAGTTAATAAAAATATATAAGTACACTTCTAATTCTTATATATATTTAGATAGTTTTAAGCCGACACAGATAATACTCGTGCTTGTCACAAAAATATTTGTTGTCCTAGTTGAGAATTGAAGTAAAACCGATTCAGAAATCGGAGTCATTAAAGAAGACGCCACTCGTAAACGTACAGATTTTCTTAACGTATCTTCAAAAGTAGCTAATAAGTGTTTATTTATTTGAGTACATAATCAGAACTCTTGCTACACTTTTTTAAATATAGGTTAAAATTTGTACGTATTAATTAATGTAAAAATGTATCAAAAAGGCTGAATTAATAAACATAAACATAATATTTCAGAAAAAAAATCATTTTGTACGCAGACGGTACCTACATAACTATAAAAATCAATTGAAAGTAAACCGACACATGATTCATTCAAAATAACGTTAAAGACGAGAAATAAAATCAGGAACGTTAATTAACTACGTTCAAATCAATCGACCTAGTACCGGTTACCTTCATTTTAATTGCCAAACAAAGAAAAGGCATTATCGAGGTTAATGTGAGGAGATAGATTGTTTTGTCTCTCTGGACTTTGTCTATGTACGTTTAGTACTATCTGAACAGTTCCAAGGTGGTCAAACATAGGGCTGATACCGTCGGTTGATGTGACATCTGTCATTAGAAAATCTACTTCCTGGATTACCATGAGCACACCTTAGAGTCACTGTTGCCAATCGAAAAAACCCTATTATAATAAACTCGTTTCGATTTCTTTTAATATTAAGGCTGTAAATGGATAAAGATATGATTCATTTTATACTTAATCGGGTTTTTCTACATTGATTTTAAAACGTTACTATGTAAAAGTCAAGCAGTATTTAGTTGACCGAAGCGCAAAAGTAAATAGGATTTATTTATATATAGGTAGGTATTATAAGTATTACCTGTATGCTATTAGAAAAAAGTCTTTATAACCGAACGTACTGTTAGTTGGCTTATGTTTTTGAAATCTCGTTATGAAGTTTTGTAATAAATTGTTGGCATCTATTAAAATTTATTCTGATATAAATTACAACTGAATAATAGATCATGTAACTGTATATTTATGGGCTATTGTGCATTTTTTTCCGTAATTATTTTATATTTCCTGATGGTTGAAATGCACTATAAATTGTGTGTGTTTTAATAACATGCGAAATTGTTTGCACTGATCAATAACTATTAAAGGATGTTCCTGTTAAAAAATTATTGTAATAATTATCTTCATTACTTCATCGTTTTGATATTGAAATTATATCAGATATGATTCACAATTATTTCCTAACTTTCGGAGAAACATTTATTAGGCATCACTATTCCAAAATTAATGTTACCTGTTACGTACCTATCTGTATTTTTGCCTATTTTTACCTACTTGTTTGACTGCCTCGTTGGTAGAGTGGTTACAAGCGCAACTGCCGATCGGGAGGTCCTGGGTTCAAGTCCTGGGTCGGGTGCTATTGGATTTTTCTAATTTAGGATTTCTAGTAGTGACTCGGAGTCTGTTCTTAAGTTCCACCACCTATTCCATGGGACCTAAGCGTAACTGATGAAACATGGGAGTATTTAAACTCATTTGCCTACCCCTTCGGGCATTACAGGCGTGATGTTACGTTCAGATTTATTTTTACCTTTGTATCAACGTTAATAACTATAATGTCTGCGCATAGATTGATAACGTCTACACGAGTCCATTATTGTTCTTCTAATAATAGTGTTTGATAACTAAGCGTAAAAACAAACAAGTTACTAAGAGCCAATGCGACTAATTCACTTCTTTAATTACTGCATTTATATGGAAGCTCCATAGAGAAGGCAGTGCTATTTTTCTATTTTTTTCTTAATATTTCGCTTTTACTAGGTTAGTATTTGAAGACTGCATAACGATGAAGGTTCAGTAACGCCGTTCCAGTCCAACCATACATCTATATTTTTTTAAACGTAAATGTGGTTTGCAAGACATATTAAATAGCCTGACTCTATTGTTACCATGGTATATCCATTTTTCAGCAATAGGATTTCTCACATATCTACCCTATATTACCTACTACTATACTACCCTACCCTATTCTTTCCAGTAATGGAACGTTCAATCGTTCAAAAGTTCGTTCGTTCGTTCCGTCGTACATTACCGCCAATAAACGGCTTTAATAAGGTGATAAAAATAGAATAATTTACACTAAATATGTGACATTTGCCACCTTAATTATAACGTTGCTGGATTATTAATACAGTAGGCATGAATTCAATTGAACAGGTATTTAAATAATGGAATTATACCACTTCCTGTTTCTGAGTATTTGTTTATCGGTTCTTGGTTCGGTGTATGACAAATATAAGAATTCGTATGTAGACCATGTTATTAATTCTACAATAATTGAAGAAAGATATTATTGGACAATTTATTCAGAAATGCTCAATATCTAGGTTCATTCATACATACCTACATATGGAGATACCAATATAGGTCAATATTAGTTCCTTTGATAATCTTGTTATTACTTTGTTGTTGATTTCTGTGGTACTATAATAAAATATAAGAATACATATGGCGTTATAAAACCGTGTAATTAGAGGAAGATATTGAAATTATGCACAGCATATGTTACTCGAAGGTAACTTGGCAACTACGAGACAAAGGCCCTTTGTATGCAGAGAGTACCTATGTTGTGTATGTTAGAGTACACTAATAATTATGAAGAAAGAAACATGATAATTGCATTTTCTATAGATTCATAATAGAACGTAATACGAAAAATTATTCATTCAGAATTGTGCTCGGTCATGAAAACATACAAAACGTATAAATTATCTACAAAAGGTATAAATTATCTACAAAAGGAATAAATGATCTACAAAAGGTATAAATGATCTACAAAAGGTATAAATGATTTACAAAAGGTGTAAAAAATGTGTAAAAGGTACAAATGATGTTTAATAGACAATTATATTTGTAAACGGGAGAGATAATTATTATCTGAAGCTTTCCTCATATAGTTATAATAAGGAGAAATAAGAGCGAATTGTTAGTAAGCAAACCTGTAATATGGAAACAAGAATAATCCGCAGGGGACCTGTCGTGATAATATAAAAATAATAAGAAACGTGAAAAGTTACAAGCTTTGCAGCTTTCTTGTAACAGAGTTGCCACATTACTTCGATTTTACATTTGCGTCTCTTTTTTCTTTACAAATAAGTATTTCTCCGAAGG
>DWMG01000684.1:0-17959 GCA_018244855.1 Elbella merops
CGCCAGAGCCTCGTCTGTTATAGCAGGGTGCACCACGTGCAGGTGAGGTTGGCTTGGGTTCCTGAGATGGTGGTTGGGACCCCTTACACCCTGTGGTGGTACTGAAACTACAAATTTCCTTGATTATTGTATGTACCTCTTGTAAGGTTAAAATACTACTTAAAGATTAAAATAATAGGATAGTTGTTTAAGAAAGTATCATGAATAGTTGTCTATGAATATGTGTACTTGTTATGATATCGATCATTGTACAAACAAAGGATCACAATACAATAGTAAAAATAAAAGTTTAATGAAAAAATTAAAAAGCTCATAAATCAATACAAAAAAAATTACAGTCATATAGAACATTTAAGAAAATGCAAAATGAAGTGACATCCTTAGTTTTTATATAAAAATCTATTATTTGATGTGAATTTAATCAAGAGTAAAATTTGATATTAATATACCCGTACACAGAGGTGAAATCCAAAGTTTTTTAAGGAAATTGAAGTTTGCTACATACCCATATTGTCGCTGAACTCTAGGTCGCCGGGGCGCGCACTCAGCGGGCGCCAGGCGGTGCGGCATGCCCTTGCGCCCCGCGTACACCCGCCCGCGTGACCTCCCCACACCCACACCTGGGTCATAAACTATTCTTCCATAAAGATATCAGATGTTTTGAATCATATAATAAAAATTAAATTATGAATGTGTGTGAGTGAGTCTGTGTGTATGTGTGTGTGAAAACACAATAGAAACTCTTGAGATTTTTTCCAGGCTTAGTTTGTATTCTGAGTCAGTAATACAATTTAAACATTTAAAAATTAATTATATGCAAGTGTCTTCCACATTTCTATACAAAAGCAATGTATACTAATTTACAAAGTTGCCACATTTCAGACATGGAAAAGCTTTTGTCCAAGTACTTTTATAGGCTTACATGCAACCCATCATCAGCTTCTCTATTTATATCTATGTTCTATATAATTCTCGCCTCAATTTATCTTTTATAGTTTCAAAGACTGGTAATATACATTTGTAAGTTTTAAATGCACATTTTAAGAACATATATATTTGTTTTCACTGAATGTTAGTTTCTTATTTATGATACATGACTAATTAAAATAATATATGTTTATATTAATTATTATTAATGTTAAGTGATGAATGAGAAATTAAAAAGAATTCATTTACCAGCAGAAAGTGAAGAGGGTACGCGATGACGGCCAGTGTAGGCGCACTGGCTGCGCTTGTCTATCCAGAAATGCATTGTCGAGCACCTTACAAAGCCACGACCCGTAACATAAGACCCTACGACATCTGCTTGTGCATAATGTTCAACAATCAGTCTGAAAACAAAAGACACTATAGTCAATTTAAGCGCTTTCAGTTTACAACATGACTTTTGACTTCACTTTAAAGCCTAACTCCCTTACCTACTACACCCAGCTCAGATGTAATTTAGTTGGTTATCTTCATCGCACGAAAAATATTTTCACAACACATCAAAATTAATAAGACACTGCAAGGTATTCCATTTATTACCTATATATCCATATTTACAGGAGTATGTGAGAAACTAATAGTATCCTGAATTTTCATTTTTTCTTTGCACTGCACAATGTTCACCATTTCATTTTAATTAACTTCCATTGCTTTTCATAGCTGAAGGTGGGCTGGGCGGGCGGAGTGTGCGCTGCGCGAAGCAAAACAAACAGCGCTGCCAACCTGAGTGATTTTGCAAATCGATAATTGAACATATTTAAACAAGTATGTAAAAAATTTTAAGATCTTATGCATATGTAATCTAAATATTATTGAATTCATATCAACTAATAAACCTTAAGCTACATCGAAAACCATTAACTAAAAAAATCATCCATCTATTAATAATAACAGATTTTTTTCGCAGAATAACGATACCACAATGGCGTGATTTTGTGAATATTTTGAATCGCCAATATTTTTTTATTGTTTCAAAGCTCACAATGTATTTAAAATGATAGTTTATTTAAATTTACCGCATCGTAAATTATGGCTTGTTTTTCCGGAATATTCAAGGTACGTCGCGTTCAAAAATCGTACTATCTGTAACTCTATGTAACAGATATAATTATAATAGGAGTATTATTACAATCATATTTAATTAATTTAAAATATTGAATGTTCTAATACTACTTTATTATTTCTGATTTGACAATCATTAATTTTTTCGTTTATGAGTCTGATATTGTTCATCAAAGAAATGTTAACAATTTTTGAACGTAACTTTGTTGAAAATGTATATAAGCCTGTGAACACCTGCCAAAATGTTTTATCGGTGGTCAACGTTCAGATTATACTGAGCGTTGTTATTTTTCGTGGAGTGGTTCAAGTAAAACAGTCAAAATTTCGTCGTTTATTCGATTGCTGTTTTCGCGGTTATTAATGTATTGTTCTCAGGCGGATGAGATAGAAGATTTGAGAGCACTTTTTACGTGGAACAGGCACAGTACGCGCGCCTTCTTGGTGCTGGTCGGCCTCGCTTGTTTCTTTTGGTCTAAGTGCTGGCTGCACCCATCATGTCTGCTAGGATTGCTAAGAGAGAGCCGGAGCCCTATTGTGACTGTTGGGCCACGAGAGCACCGGTTTCATGGCAGCAATTAGATCCGTGCTCGTGCGGTGATGTTCCTGGCTCTGGTGAGTGCAAAGTAAAAATTTTAATAATAGTACTAGTAGTAGTATTATTATTATTATTATTCTTATTATTATTCTTATTATTATTCTTATTATTATTCTTATTATTATTCTTATTATTATTCTTATTCTTTATTGTACATGAAAGTATCTTAAAGATAAATTAATACAGACAAAAAGAGAAATATAATTGTACATTGTACAATAGGTGGCCTTATCGCTAATTAGCGATCTCTTCCAGGCAACCTTAAAGTTGGTGGAGACAAGAACAAAAAAAACACAAAAAAATAAATAAATAGTAGGAGGGTAGGTGTATATGATACTATGACGTAATGTTAATAATACACACATACATACATATTGTAAACATAGCAGAAATAAAATGTTATGTTCTTTGTTTTGTGTAATATTTTAGACAATACTTTATTTTTCGCTGCATAATTTACATAGCTTTGATAATGAAATAGCCAGTATACACAATAGGCATTTAAAGATAATTTGAAATAAAACATTAAAAGCGTTAGATAAGTGCTGGCATAACAGACATTTAGAATATTTCAAGCTTCTGTTCTTCTTATTGTAGTCGAGAACATTTCTGTAAGTATTTTAGATATATATTCATTATGGGGGTACACTGAGGGCACTGAATTTCATATATTTATCCTTACAGACCTGATGACCTTCTACAGTCATTACTCTTTTTGTACACATCCACTGTTTTAGTGATATCAAAGCTTTGATATTAACCTCTCCTTCTGTTTGTGGGGTAAATCTCTGGCACACTTTTTACTTCATTAAGTCATAAGAGTATTCCAGGATCTTTCTTTCATATATGTGATAATTATATAAATATTTCTTGAGTAAGCAGTAAAGAAAAACCTTTAGAGGATGAATAGTTCTGCTGAATTTCATTGGAAATTTTTGCAACTGATTTTAAATTCCTGCATATTATACATAACCTATTGACCTATGTAAAAATTAATTTGAATATATTATGAAGCACATAATAATTTCTATATATGTCACATTTTATGTATAAATCACATTATTTAATTAATTTAAAAACATTACATACATACATTATCAGCCTGCTCCTATCCACTGCTGGACATAGGCCTCCAATAGCACACTACTGAGTTTGATCTTCAGCTCTTCACATCCAATCACTGCCAGCTACTTTCCTGAGAACCATTGGTAATCTTAATTTGTAATTTAGACAAAGGGATATTAAATTGAATAATCAAAATTATTATAGTTATTTATTGATTTATGTAATACTTTGTCAATAGATTGCGAGTGGGCCTGGGACACACCAGCAGTTACGAGCACTAGCTGGTTGGTGTTGAGCGATGACAAGAGACAAGTTACTTTCCACCCCTTCTACAGTTCTGGTACCGCTATAGTAAAAGGAGACACTCCATTCATTCTTAACAACCACTACTACTGGGAGGTGAAGGTGCTCACCGAGACCTATGGTACTGATATAGTGAGTATTATAGATGAGTTTATTAATTTTGCATATTCCTGTACCTTTCATAGTTTTCATGTACAGAAATTGTGTAAAAAGGGTCACATAATTGAGAATGTTCTTAAAAAAGGTTAAGACACCGATGAAATAAGATGGTTGTGTATTGTTTTTCATTGATTTTATGTAATAGCCAAAAGATCTATGCATATGTTTTTTTATGTAACTTAAGTATAGTTGGTTGTAGTAATTACATGATTTTAGGTAGCAGTATGAATTCTTGTCAGAACTAGTTTTGTTCCACCCTGAAATATAACATTTTTAGGAGATACAATTTAATACAAAAATTCTTGTTGATCTTTTTTAAGGTATGTTGTGTTGGCGAATTTGTATTTGTTTTGGATTTCATTGATAGGCAGAACACATTCTATGCAATAAGCATTGGCTTTGTAAAGCCTATAAAGAAGCAACTGATAGGACCCAATATTTTCTGCTTGGCACACTGCCTCAGTGTTCACTTCAGTTATTGAAACAGTCTGTTGAGTTTTCACTCTCATTTATCACTTTAACACCCAGACCATTTTAAGCTATATCCTGACAGTTGTCTGTGATAGGATTGCTCACCCTGGATACTATAGCTATGTATAATGTTGTAACAGATATTTCACGAATGTTCCAAAGCAAAGAATCTCAAAAATGCTG
Organism: Elbella merops; assembly: GCA_018244855.1. Taxonomy (NCBI): domain Eukaryota; kingdom Metazoa; phylum Arthropoda; class Insecta; order Lepidoptera; family Hesperiidae; genus Elbella; species Elbella merops. Next base: position 4,826 of record DWMG01000684.1, read on the forward strand.
ATTGTGGGTAAAAGTCTTTTTTCAGCGTCTTCACAATACCATTACGATATTATCTTTGTCTGTGTGACATTGTCATTGTTCTCTGTAAATACTAATCAATCAAAGGATTTTAATTATAAAGGTTATTATTACCAGTGTTGTTGCTTTTGATATGGCAATTTTTTGTATTAGTTGTTAAAATGTTGAAATGAAGTAATTTATTTAGATAACCTTAGGGGAACGTTTATTTATATTTTTTAGCTCAAAACACTCCGCGAAAGCTCCTACCCAATATATGAGGGAGGAGAGAAATGGGTTAGCGAGTCAGTGTACGTGTAGGCGTTTTCCATGTACAAAACGCTATTAAAATTATGAGTTTAATATTCTACGAGTCTTAAATATTCCAGCACCTTGTAAATTCTAATCAACATCCAGAATGATACGGGAACGAAGAATAATGCTAATAGGTTTTCGAGGTTATGCGGAATTAAACTAAGGTTTATTTACACGTAAACTTATCATGTAAGCAACTATGTTGTGGCTGTAGGGCATGTACACAAATCATTGAATATTATATTTTTCTGCTTTCTTACTAAGTGGCGTGCTTTTTAGGAGACTGAGAGATAATGGTCAATCTAGATTTTGATTTTCAATTACGCGGAAACTTGTTAACAAAACATAGTTATTTGGCCCATTTGTCTGTCGGGTTTAAAGACTCTTGAAACAGGTTTAAGGTTTAAAATAAGGTTGATTGCATGTTGGTTTTCATGAAGAATACTTCTTCACAGATTATCGGCGTAGGCACCGACAAGTTGAACTTGACCAGCGCCCAGTTTAAGTTCCTTTCCCTCCTGGGCAACAGCGAGGAGTCCTACGGGCTATCGTACACAGGCTCGTTGAGGCACAATGACATGGAGATCCTCGACTCTGGAGGCTTCTGCCGCGGCACCATCGTCGGTGTGCGTGTCGACATGTGGCGTGGCACCCTCGAGTTCTACCTGAACAGGAAGCCGCAAGGTAAGTTGATGAAATATTGCACCCCGCAGGAAGATGCAGAACAGAGTTACATCGCGTCACTTCCGGACATCCTTTTGGTGAAAAGTAGCTAGCGAGCAGGTGCCAGTAACATGTACTCCCATTGTAGAATTACGTAGGAAGCTCTAATAGGACTGTTAGTCGGGTTTGTATAACTTTCAGACAATTTTGGTGCTGAGGTTTTTCATCTGTCTAGCTGTAGTGATAAAACGTAGCCCAAATAGCGTCTTTAATTTTTTCTACTGAGTCACAGTTTCTTCTGATTGTTAAACCATAATAAATAGTTTATCAATCAATTTACTCGTTAGTGTACCTTTGCCAGAAAAAGTTTTTTTACTACTTTGGTACCATTTACAAATATAGCCATAAAGGACGAATGAACAATAGGCGATCAGCCGCTCTTTTATTCTACCTGCGGCAAGCGGCGCGCAGTTAGCTTTGAACGCGCAACTTCAAAAGGCTGTATCACCGAAACTGTTACTCGGATCAACTTGAAATTTTCGGACAATATTCTAGAGATGTTGTAGATTTTAATAGTTCATTCGATCGATCGATAAAAAAATCGATTTACGATTTAAAATAATCGATTTATTTATTAGTAACCATGCTCTTCAGACAGAAACGTAAATTATAGTTGTTACGCTTCACGGTAGAAGAAATGGTGTAGGGGTAGTATATCTCCGGCGAACTGTACGCAATTTTTTCCACATACCAGGTTTACAATTAATTATTACATCCTAGTGTGTGCTGATAGGCTGATAATGCATGTTAGTTCTAGAACACTTATGATGGAATTGGACTGGTAGATGTTATGTACCTAGATTACACCTTCAGACCGACGCTAATTGTTATAACTGCGATGTGTGCGATATTTGCAGGATTTGTTGCGGGAAAGTAAAAGTATTAAAAAATTTTAGTCGACGAATTTGTTTATCATAAGATACTACTAGCGAAGATATTTATATTTTATCCTTTATTGCTGGTAAAGTTGTTTGGTAATAATTTAGGGCGGACTCAATGGCAAGTGAAATTTCTGTCAGTCTACCTAGGTGATTATGAGAAGTGTGAGCCTACACCTAATCTTCTTTACTGTAATAACTCGTACGCAAGTTTCTGTAACAATAAATGGTAATGGAGCGTATACCACCTGTCGCATTAATAACGAGTTCGTGTTTCTCGTTCGTTATGTCGTTTACAACAGAGGGGAGTGTACAATATAGAAACTTGCATAAGCGCGACTGTTGATCGAGGTCGCTGGTTTCAAACCACGGGTCTGATACTATTGAATATTTCAAATTTAGAATTTTTAGTAGTGACTTAAGAGTCTGGAATCGTACCGGGTGTATGGAAATTGGCTCACCACCTATATTCCATGGGATGCAAACTGTAACTGGTGAAATGTGGGAGTGTACTACACCCCTCTGCCTACCTCTTCGGGGATTACAGGCGTAAAGTTCTGTTTCATACTATTTAAACTATTCTTTATTTAAACTATAACTTACATAACATGAACTCCCCAGAAGTTGCCGTCGACAGCCCTTCGCTATCTCATATGCGAATAGTAAACATGCGATACCGCTGCACAGCGCGCTAGGTTAAAGTTTAATCGAGCGATTACGCAGCTGCAATGAACCATTACAATCTTACAATCGGATGATAACTATTACATGCGACTTTAGGCTCGTATCACACTTGGCTATTAACCGCCCGTGATGTTTTTCTCATTACATCGTGTGATTGCTGTTTAACATAATGCCCGCGTGTCTGATAATTTATTATAGTCTGTATACAACCTGCATTATAATTTGAAAGATGAAAATAATGGGTTCGTAACGTTTTTTGGTACATAATTATATTCTTTCCCATGCCTATGATCATAAGTCCATATCTTTGACATTGAACCCTAAATAATATATAGATATAACGTAAGTATTGATTTGTATTATAGTCTATTACCTACGGTAGCTTACATTTGAATTATCAATGTTTTTACCTGAAATTTTATAACAGCGTTACAGTAACAAAGTTTTTAACTTTGACACCTTGACCACAGTCTATTGGATAATACAGTAGGTTAATTTTAATTTTAATTAATTTTAATTTTAATTAATTTTTTTAAATATTTTTTTTTTTTTTTTTAAATATTTTTTTTTGTAATCGGCCACTATAAGTATGAAAATGCGAAACATGGTTTTACATTTATATAGGTACAATAGAAGTAAAAATACAAAAATACATAGTAAGTAAAGGTAAATAAATATAATATATAAAACTTTTGGTTTTTTACAATCCTTTCAGTCTTGGTGATTTTTGACGCGGTGTCATCCTCATCAGTCTGTACTGTTAAGGATGACACTACGGTTAGTGTCATCCTTAACAGTAACAATCTGTCTACATGGATACGCTCAACTTCACCAACGTCACGTCTGTCCAATCAAGAAAAAATCTTAACGGATTTATATGTATGGCTTACTGCAGGATGACATTTTGAAAGGGATTGAATGACAATTACAGGCGTGATTTACGTTGAAAACTCATTGTGTGTAAATGCTGTTTCTAGAGAGTTCTTTAACTGGGACATATTGATTATGATGCTATCTGCTTTAACCGTGATCAATTACGCGTAATTAATTAAAAAATTAATAATCTCTAAATTGATCTGACATCTAGTTTACAAATCGAAGCTGAAATGGTTGATAAAGACTAAACTGATTTGCTCGTTTTCCCCCTATTCTATAAATCTCACAAACAATCAAGCGAGATTGCAGCCGAACGCGAGCCTATTGCTATTAAAAAAGAATAATTGCTTTACATAAAAATTAAACCATTATTGTATAAATAGAAAATAAAAATATCCATAAGAAACGTAAAATATTATGTTCAATACTCTAACAAATAATTATTCGACCTTCGAATCGTAAGACGACATAAAAGGTCGGAACACAGCTCAATAATAACGAGACGAGCCGCGCCCACGGCTATAACTAAATATAACTGTGAACAGATGGATTACGCCACCCCCGTCTCTACCTCAAACCCCTACAGCCGTCCTGCCCCCGAATCGGCCGGGGTCCCGTCTCCCCGCGCCGCGCCCGACCGTTGCTAAGTACGAAACTAGGTATTCAATCGTGAAAATGTTGGAGATATTCGCTAGGATAATGTTCTTTTTGTTATTGTGTAAAAGTTTCGCTCAAAGTTCTTTTAAATAGCGATATATCTCATTGATGGCAACAGGTGGGCATGGTTTGCAGTGGTCTACGTAAATTAACTACTAAAATTTGACTAGTCCATAGGTCTAGTGCTTAATGGTCCTGAATGCTGAACTGGATAAATTGGGTTTCATTGTCGTCTAGGACGAATATTTGCGTTATGAACATAGTTTTTCTTGTGTTTGGCGCTAAAATTACTGAAATATGTACCTATGTATAAATATGTTTATCATCTGCGCGAATGCCGTAGTGAAGGGTCTCTTGTTTAGAATCGGATACCAGCGTGAGTTGTTTCCATGATATTATTATCATATTATGAGACTTTTATGTAATGAGGTCTCCTCTTGATAAAGACTGAGGAAGCGGACGTACGTTAAATGTATACGTTATATGGCAGGGTATATTCCAGATAATTTAAACGAGATCCAGGCACAGATCCGCTGCCTAGACCGCAAGCGATCGATGTGCGCATGGCAAATGCATCTATGTGATATAGCAATCTGTTGCGTTTATATTGCGCGGGGTGTGGCCCACACCCCGCTGCGTGGTAATGATGTTATGGTCACATGTTCAATCTACTCTGTAATATGTGTTCCGTTTTATAATTGGTTTTATGTTATGCAGGGAATATTATAATATATTAATAGGACAAGTCGTTTTATAGGTTGCATAGACGTGTTCAGACTCTAGGTGAATTGTAAGCCGAGTATTCATAAGAAAAAATGTCAGCGTGTTGCATAGTTTTAAGGATAAAGTCTGGCAAGGTGGCCAAGCGAGGCTTGACTGAGTTACTTAATTTTTTATACACTTTGTTACTTAATGTTAATAGTTAACCGTAAGGGATTCTAGTATGATGAAATTATAATTAAAGTAATCTTAATCCATACTTCATATTTCCGTCGACAATAAGCCTTCATTGTGCATTGTGAAATTCTGTTTAATTTTAACATATATTTGGACCGTGGTCCCGTCTCGATGTGCACGAACCCTGTCATAAACAGCGAGATTTGGAGATGTCTTGTTTTACGATATTGGCGTTTTTTATGTAATTATTCAATGTTTTTGAGACGTCTATTTTAGAATTGACCAACCAATATTTTCGTGGGAACAAATGCAGCAGCACCTTCACAATAGTATTATATTTGGTGTTTCGATTAGATTTAGTGCGATTGTCACTTGGAAGGTCCTGTATTTCCTCGAAGGTTTAGCCAGAGGAGTGTAGTACCTACTCCAAATTTCGGCCACTTATATTTTTAGAGGCTGCTGATGATCATAATAATGATACTTCCTGTAATATTGTGAGCGTGTTGCCACTCATACTTCGAGCTACCACTAAGAATTTAAAATTGGATAAACTAAATAAATAGATTGCTCAAGCTGGAAATCGCACTCAAGATCTCTAAAAAACAGTCTCTCTTGCAACCACTAGACCAACGAGTCAATCGGGCAGTGTATAAATATGTGCAATATATTTATTATATTCATCTTTGTATTATAACATCAATAATATTAGAATCTAAAAGCCGTAATTTTTACGGATATTTTATTTACTATACGTATTCAACACCATTTCTTTTGGGATGCCTCAAATTTAATTATCTGAGAACCCGGAGAGGAATGATCAATTAGTCGTAGCTCGCAGTCTTTCGACGTAGGATCTATGCTCCCAACCTTCATATAATGAGCTGGCCCAATTTTATGCTCCTCATACCTACATTCGCTGTAGGAAACTCCAATTGCTTAATGTTCCTCTCAGCCGGACAGTTGCACACCGTAACTCTCCCATACCTCGTATATTGTCCCGTCTGAACGCGCTTCTTCAAGCTCATCCAGATTTTGACTTATTCGCCGACAAGTGGAGGAAGGTATTGAATATATGTTTAAGTTTTTGTCAGTCTTTTGATCTTGTTAACACCTGCTGACTTATCTCGTATACCTATATTTAAATAAATATATAATTCATTTTTCATGATCAATCTATGGATTTTTTTAGTATTGTGTTGTATATATTATTATGTTAATTAATGTAGGTGGTTTTTTAATCGTGTTCATTAACAGTAAGGAAACCAATAAATAAATTATAACAGGTTTGTCGCAGGCAGGCAACGGTTGCTTGGACCTTAAGACATTATATAAACAAGTCTATCTCAATAAGCCTCTTGTTTAAATCGATAAATTTGTCGGAAAACTACTCTACTATTAGTATACTTAATGGAAAATGGTGTACTGATATATTTAAAATAAACAAACCTTGTAATTAACAATGTAAGTTTTCAAATAAAATAACCATAGATAACATGTATACTTTATAACATAAACTAGTAATACCGCACCGTGCTTTGGAATTACCATTGTCATTGGCTCCTGGAGCCAAACTAAGTAAATTTAATATGGGGTTCTGGACTATTGAATTTCGCGTTCAATAGTGTTCTAGATTCAGTGTTTCCCAGTAGTCTAGATTGCAAGCGATCGATTCGCGCATGGCAATTACAATTCTCACTTATAGAATCTATGTATTACCTATATATATTAAAGGACTCGCGGGGCGCGTTCTTTGTCAACGATGTTTCATGTTGTATTTAATGTTTTCGTAACTAAGATCTTTCGTACAAGACTTTGGAGGCAAGTTTAGTAACACGTTTACCTTTTTATTCCCGTTTTCAAGATGTTGTCATAATAATCTGACAATATATTGTATTAAACTTGGACAATCATGTCTAAATAAAATGGAAGGTATTACAATTTAATACATACATAGCAGCATAACAATTTGAGATTATATGCACCCATAAAAGAATTAATAAGGATTCATTCGCGTTCTCTTCCTATTTCGAACGGGGACCCATTGTTCCACTGCTGAATAGTAAGGACCGATAAAGATGATAATAAGCCACATTTACGCCATAATCTAATAGCGTAGCCAAAGCCAAATTGAGGGAAAAATTGATTTGACAGCAACGCATTATGTGACGAAATTCTTCACGAGAAGAACAAGTTCCCCTCACTCCCTCATTCTTCGTTTCCCAACTCCGACACCTTCCTAACGTCGCGACAACAAAAGTCAAATTAATTTCTGTTTTACAACATCCTGTTTTGTTTATCTTCAGAAAAAGATCTGAAGTTTTAAGACCTTTTATGAGGCAAAACGTCTGTACGTGCCTTACAATCATAAAAAAGACTACATCGTCACCTACTGCCCAATATCCAACAAGTCGTATAAAGTAACAATTGCTATGTATGTCAGTTGGTTAATTGTTTGATACCCTTTTAAAATAAGTCACGTTAATCTCTCAATTTGTACAATAATCATGTTTTAAATATTATGTGGTCATTCTGTTTGAATTTCATTTTTATCGTGTATTTAGTATCTTTTCTCCGTGCTTGTGACTATTATAATATTTCACTGTCGTTTTTTTACTTTTATATGTTTCGCTTTCTAAAAGGTGTATAATTTCTTTCGCAACCAATTAATTAAATTGTTATGAAAAACATCGAACTAACCAAAACTCGAAATCGTTGCATAACATTTCTTCGAATTGTATCAAAGTACAACACCCAAAGGTGGCTCGTGTACAAAATAAGACTTTGTTGAAATCTCTTTGATTTTTTTCCTTTGAATTTGATTGGCTTTCCTTCAAATTTCGTAACGTTCAGTCGAAAAAATATGGAAATCTTACAAAGTCGGCCACAATGGGTAGAATCAAAATTTATTTATTTAATTAAACTTTTGCAGCACCTTAAACTAAGGGATACAAGGGCGTACTTAATGCCTAATGGCATTCTCTCCCAGTCAACCTTGGGTGATGGATAGATCTACTTTATAAAACTTTGAGTGTAGATAAAAATCATCTGTTGCGATTTATTTCGTAGAGCTCTGTCAAACAACGAGCAATATGAGTACAATTGGAATGTTGCACATAATATATGTGTAACATGAAATAGATTTTAGCGGTTTTATAAACAAGACATGGCCTGAAAAATAAAATTGAAAGAGATTCAGGGAAATACTATCACTGGCAATGTGGTAGGTCAACTGTAGCTCGGATCTAGATATAGCTAGCTTGCACAGCTCAGCCCAGGTCACGCGATCGATGCGCGCGTGTCAACATCACTCCTGTTCAAACTGGCTGCAATAGGCGCTATATTATGAGACTGGAATCACGTAAAGCTTAATTTATAGTCAGAATAATTTCATTAATTTATTAAGAATAATTCCAGTGGTGTGCCGAGTGACTTGTACTGTATTGCATATCTATGCCTAACTCGAGTAATACGGATTTTGTTCTTGTTTTGTTAGTACGCTGTTAAAGCCTTCGAAAATAACATTAATTAATTTATATAAATTACTTAATAATTGATCACAAAGCGGTTATTGTAGTATAGGATGTTTTTGGAGTGTGAAAACTACAAATTGTGTTCCATTTCACACTATTATAGCGTAAGTCAATGAACATTTCAAAAATTGACACCAAAATTTTAATAGACCTAAAAAATCACAACCCGATGTGTGCGTTGAAATGGACCTCAGTATATACTCTTGTGAAAAGACAATGGAAGACTACTTTCGCCTGCTATATAATCGCAGTTGAATCTAGCACAGACTGTACTTTATCTATTTCGTTCTTGTGAAATCTGAAAATCTGATCCGTAGATCAAGATTATTTTTCATATTCTTTGAGAAATTTTGTTTATTCTGTTCATATGTTCTATATGTTCATTTTATACCCTCACCTCACCATGCTGATATCGTCTTGCTAACTCGACATCCCTGAGGAGTGCGTTAATGAGCTCGAGATTCTCCAAAACTTGTGCGCTACGTATGGATTATGTAAATGCGACCGTGCCTTGAATATTGTACGAGACATATTTTATCTGATCTCTGTTTTATTAATATTAGCTGTATCTTTAGAATGGACATTTTAATTCCTTTTATGCTACTTGTGACCTATTTTTTGTAACTCTTTTAACTTCACTATCTACTATAAATCCTTCAAGTGTTCTTGCTGTTGTGCTGAATCAAACTGCACTTTTTCAATAAGATACGAAACACTATTGTCCAGAACCCGGGCGCTCAGCTTCTTGATGTGTCTTCATTGCTATCGTTTGCATTAACTGGGACTCACAATTATGGGCACACTCTCTGAATATGCGCAATTTGATCAAAATAGTAAACTGTCTCTGTTATCCAGTTTATACTTGAACTTCGTCCTACTTTTACGACCTGGGCTTATCATATAATCCATCTAAGCCAATTTATGAGCCATCAAAATTCTTTAGTAGCGGCTGATATATTAGAAAACTCAACAATGACCATTTGTAAAGTTTAGACAGCGTCCTGTCCAAAATTAATGTAATTAATATATCTGGACTAATTACATTACATAAATGTATCGCTAATATGTCTGGCCTATGTCCAGCGGTGGACGAAGACAGGCTGATAGTGCGTGTGTGTATCGCTAATAATTGCTCGTTCATTAGGATCACATTACTGAGCAAACTTCCTTTCTCTATGTTCGACAAACTTGCTGTCGCTTATTTCGCCTGTCTTTTGTGTTTTTCTCATTTTCTCATATTTCGTATATCCGATCCATAAGTTTTGTACCGTTTCCTTTAGGTTTCCTTTAGTGGTGATATGTTGCCTTTATAAAATTTTTCACTGTATATAATTGTTTATTTATTAGATTTATTCGTTTAAAGCATAAAGATGGTCATAGACGGAGTTCTAATATATATAGCAGGGCATATTATAATACACTACAATATATTTTATATAGTTTAGTTGTTTAGTGACTGCCCACGTATCTACAATATATAGCCCTTTCTTACGTCAAGACATATGTATATCTGTATAACAGGTAGTAGATTGTTACGTAGATAGTGACCGCAAATTTTCCCGTATACCTTACAACATTGCTACCGGTTTGTTAGTTTCCTGCAATATACATTATATATTAATATGTTTAAGAAAAATATATATATGTATACATATTACAGTTCCGTTTGTGACTACCTTAAAGCATAGTTATTCTTACATTATCTACATACATACATCTTATACATACATTAAGTACAGAATATTTTATGTCTGAGTTCATTAGCTTGTCTTATCTCATTGTTCCTAGGCATAGCGTTCTACAACCTGCGTCGTCATGAGCAACTGTACCCGATGATCAGCTCTACAGCCGCTCAGTCCTCCATGCGGCTGATGTACGCCGGCTCTTGGCAAGGCTCACTCCTCGTGGACGCGCTAAAGATCCTCACCGCCAGCGTCAATTCCAAGCTGAATCTGCCTCCGGGTCTCCTGTTCACTTCCACATCGCAGTTTTGGCTGACGCTGCCGAGTAAGAGTGAGTATAATTAAATAAACGATTTTGTATAGGTTAGAGTCATAATTTACAAAGCTTGGACTGAAGTCTTGGTGAGAGACAAGAGGGTGAGGTGAATATTGGGCTGCACAGTGAAAAAATACTAAGTTTTCGATAATAAAAACGCAACATCACACCTGTAATGCCCGAAGGTACAGGCAGAGGAGTGTAGTACCTACATGCCCACGTTACACCAGTTACGTTTAATAAAAGTCCCATGGAATAGGTGGTGAGCTTTTATTGCCATGAACCGGCCACGCGTTTTTCGTTAATTAGTTGTTTATTATACAAATATAACACAATAATATTTAGTGTAGCTAGTGGTAGCAAGCGCGGCTAATCGAAATGTCCTGAGTTCGATCACGGGTCTGCTTCTAAGGGGTTATTCTAACTTTGAATTCTTAGTAATGGCTCGGATTCTAAATTTGTACCTAGGACGTAGAATATAAAACGGGAATCGTGGAAGTGTATTACACGCCTCTTTTTCTCTCTTCGGGAATACAGACGCGAGGGTAAAAAATAAATTAAAAATAAATAATTGCCAAAGGCATCCATTTGACGTTTATAGTCCGTTAACCAGTATTCCTAAAACTACCGGCGTTTGTTAGTAATTAGGGTAGTGTGATTATAATATATCGAATATAATAATCCCAGCGACCTCGACGCCCGTCGCCTATAGCAACAGCTATCTACGCGTCACCCCTAGCGTTCAAAGGTCGTATAAATAATGTCTGAACACACTTTGTATCAATACTCGCTGATATAAGAAAGAACAAAAACAGGAAGGAGAACATGTTATGGTTATTGTTATCTAAATATAAACTTGTTTGACACGTCTGGGAGGATTTTGTCGTTGCCGTTCGATATTTTTGAACTCAATATTTTTAAATTCAGTATTTTGTTTGAATGTTCGAAATTTGAATGATTCATCGATCGATATCGTTAGATTTGACAGTATGGTTTTAAGCCTCTTCCAGTACGATTAAATGTATATGTTATATGGATATAATTTTTTAATTTTAACGTAAATATGTTTGCAACCCTTTTTTTATGTACCACAGCAAGGTATGAACTTGTCATAGACAAATGGGAGATGTTTTGAAAGTACTTCACCACGCTGCCCCAGTGCTTGTTAAAGGAAAAGCTAATTGTTATCAATATTATTATCATACGATAAGTGATAATTTAAAAGTATTTTGTGACTCTTTACGAACATATTTTACACGCATTTTCAGGTTCCGGGGACGAAGGAAAAGACGTCCCGCGCAAGGAGGCCGTGAAGACCTGTTACACGGTGAGTGAGGATATCTCCGGCATGTGCTCAACAACAAACTAACGATATAAACACAGCTCTACTAACGATAACTATTACTGATTCATTGAAAGTTGGCATGCATATCTATTTAGTATTGGTATTTTGCTTGCGAAAATGGCAGATGTCAAAAGTGACAGATGTCAAATCAAGAGCGGTTTGATATTGCGTGACGGTTCTCGGGGTTATATAATTTTGATCGTAAACAGTCCACTTGGCAGTCAGTGGCGCGAACACTCCAGTTTTTTTGATCTAAAGACAGATAAGACGTGAAATATGTAAAAATGACATGAACGACGGTGACATTAATTTATTTTTGTCTCTCTGTCCTTACAATTTTTATTTACAATTAAATGATCTTTTGAAGAAATGGGAATAAACGTTTTTGGACGCAATTGTAGCGCTGGCAGACTTGTCTTTGAGAAAATCAGCCAGTGCTAAAGTTACATACCGGGAACTGTACAATAACAAACGTGACAGACATGAAACAACAAGTATGATGATGAACAACAGGCTGATGATGACGTTTCCTATATTATATTATATCGGCACATTAAATCCCTCAAATATAATATGCATTTTATGTATTGAAATATTTGTTGTATTTTTATATATGCAAGTAAGATGTGGAGAAATATGAGATTGCGGGCACAAAATTTAAAAATTCTTATATGAGTCTTAAATGACGTTTTCATCACAGTTGTTTCTATCATTGCAAGTAGCTTTGTTTTCACTTGTCTAGTATGAAAATAAATTAGTGTTCGTATTTATTCAATGACGATTTTACCGTGGCCGGCATCATATGAAATATAGACTGATTTTCATAGTTATTTACTTTTCATTCACGGCCACCTTCATTTTTAACACAGCTGTTTATGACTATGATTAAAATGGGACATGAATTGAATAGCCTAATTATCGGATGCCAAATAAACAAAAGATAATCTACTATATTTCATAATATCGAGCATTTAATTTTCATAATGATAACTCCATATAAATCATGTAATGTAAGCTAGTAGTATATATACCGATGACTAATGAGCTATTGCTGACGTGGACGTTGCGTAGATGTGCAAGTGCGGATCCCGCGCCTGTCCACGGAGCCAGCGGCCGGTGACCGTCGGCCCCAGTGTCCAAACCCACCGCCTCATCTGGCCACATTTCACCCAACTCGACGCTTCCATTATTTTCTAAACAACCTCATACATACATACGTATATAATATATATAT